>JAHCHA010012360.1:17504-46218 GCA_027742795.1 Vigna hirtella | reverse complement strand
TTTGTATTTTGGTATCTGTATGTTAAGCCGTTTGGCTTTTGAACCCTGTTTAGTGTAAAGACTGCACTGTTTTACTGTTAAATGTAATTAATTCTGATTATGGTCATTACTGTATTTTGGGATGTTACAGTTTGATTATGTGGTTATCATAAACAGAAGAATTATATTTAAAATGTAGGAGATACTATAGAAATCAATTCAATGAGAATTGAGAGACAAAGATACCTTAAGGAACTCCAATGTATCACCTTTTGCCTTATTAATCTTAACCACGTGAAGAGAAGGTGCCACTTAAAATATCTGTTTAAAATGCAAGTACATCAATATTCAATATTATGAGAAATGAGGCTATAGCAACGATGTACCTTTGTGGCAACATTGAGGTTTCCCTTCCTTCCAGCTTTCACATTTTTAAGCTTCATCTGTGAATGACTATTTCTTAATTAAAGAAAATGAACATGAATGGAACTAAACCAGTGCATGTACATAATAAGTTGCACAAGCTTGGCTTACGTTGAAATTTTTCTTCTGCACATCAAAACCAAGAGGTTTTGCAGCTTCTTCAATCTTGTTGATTATCTCATTGGCAGAGCATTTTGATGTGAACCTTATTTCTCTTTTAAATCCCTGTAACCAATAACTTCAGATTAACAATCCGCACATTAATTTAAAGTAAGAAACCTCATAAATTAGGCATTGCAAATCAGAGGTTCTCATCCAAACCAGGTAGTAAAAAAGTTAACTAGGTGATGTTTGGACCAAATTTTTGACTTAAAAGTTAAATATTAAGAGTTTTAAATTTATTTGTTTGGACATTTTTAGCTAAAAACTCCTTTTAAACCAAAATCATTGTTTATTTTAAGTTTCTCGTTAAGAAAGGAAGAACACAAAAGACTTTGTGAAGTAAAGTATTATATAATAAACTCTCAATACCGTACACAAAAGACCTTGTGAAGTGTTCTTTTTGTGATTGAGAGAAAAACTGTGTAATACTTCTGATAGAGTATTAAGAGTGTATGGGAGGAGGAAGAAAATTAATAGGGTGGTTAGACTGTTAGCTATTCAATTAACAGTTAGTCTGGAAGAGGGAACCTTATAAGAAGGTTTTGAGCTATTGTGATGGAAGCATGCCTAGGATTGGAACTCGCAAGTAACAACTCCAAACAGTAAGCAATGATGGTGCAGCGGAATGAAAGAAGATGAGTGGTGTTTTGGTGTGTTTTTAATGAAAGGAGTGTGTGTGGAGACCTCACAGCTCAGAAAGCCTTCCTACTATAGAAGGAAGCTAGAGGAAAGAGTAGAGAAAGTGAAGAGAAAGAGTGACTCAAGAGCATATAGGGCTGGAATCAAATTCTGCAGCATTTCACTAAAGCTCAAAAGTGAAAAATTACAAAGGAGAGGCCCTCTTATTTGAGAGAAAAATGTGGCTGATGAAGTGTCGCCACGCATATGAAGGGAAATTGATGAAGGAGAGCACCGTGGAGGAAAGCAATTAATGGAAGCATAGTGAAAAGCTATTGGAAAATGAATGAGAATGGAAGAGTGTGCTTGGAAGGTGGCTAGAGGTGGTCCCTTGACTCTCTAGCCTGACTTTCAAGAGAGAATAATTTCTTATTCAAAAAATTCAATTCTCATCAATCTCAAAAGTTAAAAATACATTGGTGGAGATGGGTATTTATAGTAACTCATGCTCCAAGAAAGCTAAAATGCATTTACAATAAAATGTAAAAATAATAAAAAAAAAAAAAGAACACTGAGGAATGTAGCTCAAGTAGGATTCCATCATATTGTAAGGAGTTATTTTTGTATTCTTTTGTATAAACAGGATAATTATTCCTGTGGAGGGAGAGTGCTCCCTTGAGAGTGGAGTTTGTACATTGTATTTTGAGATTACAGAATTAATACATATACTTTTCTTCTTTCGGTGAAAGTGTGTTATGGAGTGTATTCGATAGACTTCTTGACTAAAGAATTTTATGTAATACTTCACATTGTGAAACTTTTCTAAGTGAGCTTAATTTACATTCACTGTGAGAGTGTCTCTTTTATTTATTTTTTTGACAGTTCTTACTCTCAAAAACTTAAGGAAAAGTTGGATGAAACCCTGAGTTTGGGTGAACTAGTATAAATCTTTTGTGTGCTTGATCTTGATAGTAGGCATCTAGGCTAGCCTTGCACGAGAAGTGTTTACAGACTCTATTGAACCCCACCCCCTCCCCCTTCTAGAGCCCATTTGTCCTATCACTAACCATGCTACCCGTAAATTCAAATCTACTTGTCCTAAATCAAACAATAAAAAGGTCTCCTTAACAGTATAGTTTTCCAATTGCAACTCTATATACTTCCCACATCTATCTATTATGACCATCTCCAAATATTACATTGTATGATGGATTTGAGATCCACTTTCAAGCCAAGAAGAGGAACCAAATCTGCGAGATAAAATTATGACTCGTCCTACTATCTATCAAGATCAACACAAATCTTCCCATCAATATTCCTTGTAGTTTTAGTATGGGGTTGTGTCAATCCTCCTATTGAGAAAAGAGACAAATACATGTCTGACATTCTTCATCAATGTATTCTTCTACTCCCTTCTCTAGGAACTCACCATTTCCCATCTACCTCATATCCCTCACTTCTTAGATTCTCTCATCTTCAGCCGAGATAATACCCCCAAAATTCTTTTCAGGACAATGATACCCCCAGACTATATGCTCCTCCCAATTGAAACATCTCCCCTCTTCTCTTCTAACATATTCAGTTCCTCAAACCCACTGTTGTGTTTCCTCCTATCCTTGAACCATATGTTGTGCTGAATGACCCTTTTATTGGATTGTTGTCCATATTAGAAATAGCTTGCATATATCTAGTACTTCTAAAGGTTTAAGCACATGAAACTATTCCAGCTACTCCCTGATACTGAAAAGTGGTATTGTTATTTCGATATGAAGTTCCTCCTACCTGCCTTAAGTCTTTCATAGTGTCCTCCACATCTTGTGCAATTTCCATGGCCCTAATTGAATCTTTAGGATCATGCGGCCTAATTTGATTCCAAATATTAATCTGCAACCCAACAAAGAAATATCGAAACAATTGTCCTTCAGACATATGTTGATAGGATATAAGGTAATAGGATATAAGGGGTGTAGGATAGAAGGAAGAGTTAATATCCTAACTACTTTAGCAGTTAGGATGGGCGGGAAGTGACTTGTATAAATAGAGTTCTATTCTTTTGTTAGGGGGACTTTTGACAGTTAGTTGTTTTGACAGGAACCTTTGGTCCTGTGGGAGAGGATAGGCTCCCAGTTGAGTGCCTGTACAGTGTATCATACCCATTTGAATACAAGAAACCCATTCTTTTTGTCATCTGTGTGTGAGTAGTGAGTGTGTGAGTGGCTATTAGTTAGGTTTCATTCTGAGAAACCTAACATATGTGGAGCTTGTTATACCAACATTTCAAACTACTTGATATAATCGTCCACCTTATCATTTTGTCTTATTGTTGCTAACCTTTCAAACAAGGTACTACGCTACCTGCATCCAAATCTCCTATTCAATGTTGCTTCAAACCCTTGCCAAGATGGATTCTTGGACTTTTGACACCAAAATTTATTTGGCTTGCATTCCCTTCCATTCTAATGATAGCCAATCGTGGTTTTTCCTTTGAAGTGACATTCTGAACTTCAAAAACTTCATCCACTCTTGTTTGGCATCCTAAGGGGTCATTCTCAAAAGTGGTAATTTCACCCTTTTAGTTCAAGGCTTTAGTAATTCTTCTCCTTCCACGTTTGATCTGCTAACATGTATCGATCTTTCTTTTTTCTTCTCTTCATCATCAATCAAGTTCTCCCCTCCTTCAAACACTTTCTCTCTTTTCTTGATTTCATGTACCAATTTTTTTGATTTCTTTCATATCTGACAAACTTTCTTTCGTTATGGTCATATCAGCTTTCATCTCCACAACCACCTTCCCTTGCTCACTTCTCATCTTTCAAGATTGCTTAGCCGACTCTCCACTAGGTTCCTTTGTTTTTAGATCTGGCAGGTCAGACCAACGTTTTACATTCCAGAAAGAACAAAACACCAAAAATGTAGGCTTGAGGACCTGTGCAGTATTATATCAGAAACTCTCAATATTGTACACAAACAACCACATACAAAGGAAGATACTTCCTTTCACATAGGGTACTCCCTCTTACAAATGAAAAAAAACTCTTCATACTAAAAAAGACTCCCAACACCTTCCAAAGGTAAACTATATACAGACTTTCTCATAAAGTCAGTCTCCCAAAACAACTAACTCATAACACATTTTATTTTTAAATTTCCTTCCAATGATTATAATGAAAATTAGGTTTAGAGTCAATCTCCCTTGTCTAGAAAATACACATAGAACAATGTATTTATAATAATTAGAAAGTGGGCTAAGCCCAAATACAGATGAATATGTAAAAAAATCATAATTACCATAGGACTATGTTTCCCTAATTAACATTAAACGCAACACTCCCCTTCAGGTTTGTGTATATAAATCTTATATACCAAGCTTATTTCAAATATAACCAATTCTCGACCCCGTAAAGATTTACTGAAAATATCTAATAACTAATCATTTTAGTTGACGAACTCAGTCTTGATGTCTCTAGATACAATCTTCTCTCAAATGAAATGACAATCAATCTAAATGTGTTTAGACCTCTCATGAAAGACAAGATTAGAACTGACATGAAGAGCAACCTGATTGTCACATATAAGTTTGAGCTAGGTTTAAAGTCCATTTCTTAACATGGTTTCAGAGTCATAGGTTAGAGTCTATCCAAGATATATTTGATGTTTGTTGGGTCTATTGTTCCATCCACTATCAGGTTGCTCAATTAGTGTCTAGTCGCACACTTCAGAAGAATATATCTCAACGTGAGGAGGGTGTTGGAAGTCCCACATCAACTAGATATAAGGCCAATTTAGAGTATATAAGTAGGTGCAAATCTAACCTTACAAGCCAGTTTTGTGAGGTTGAATTAGGCTTAAAGTTTATTTCTTGACACCTTTCATAATGCACCTTCCACTCTTTCTCATTATTCAGGATAAGAAACAGCACAAGACCAAGATATGAAACTTAATTTTAGGATTTGTTTCCAGTTAGCTTTCTTTCTTTCTTTTCTCAAAAACGCTACTGCCACCACCCTCCTTTTGAAAACTAATCTCCTTAATATTTTTAGAATTTTTCTCCAAATGTATGGTTATAGTACTTTTATGAAAAGTAAAAATAACTAGGCTAAAAAGAACTAGCTTCTTCTTAATTCAGTACGTTGAAATTTACATAACTTAGTATCAATTCATGTTTTACTATATTTTATATTTTATTACTAAATCCTAAATAAAAGGTTAAACTTCTCACACTATATAATTGGTGTTATGAATAATAAATAATATTGAAAGAGACAATTATAGAGAGGAACCGTGTGTAATGGATGGACACTTGATCTCTTATTTATAGCTTGATTATGATTAATCGATGGAGTACTTAAGGGGTAATTAGGAGGTAAACAGATGCTAATTTGCATCCCAATAACCACTAACTAACTTATAGCCTGGTCCATGTTAAATCAACATGATTATTGTTGACTATATATTCTAATATAAATGATGATTTTTCTCAAATTTAGAAGGAATAGAATTCTTTCTTATTATATCAAGAGGTTATTAACCCCTATATAAATACATAAGTCTGCAGCATAGATTAGGAAATATGAACTGCTAATTCTAAGGAATAAATCCCTATGATTACAGGATCAATCAACTATAAATGAACCTAATAAAGGCAGCACAAACCTGTTACAAAAATACAGCACATCAGATATAAACCTTCCTAAAATACACCATGCCAATCTTTATCACACTAATCACGGTTTCTGACACTCCCCCTCAAGTTGGTGAATAGGTGTTTTCCATTCCCAGCCTGGATATGATTCCTTCAAAGTTAATGCAGTTCAACCCCTTGGTGAGTATGTCTGCAAGTTGGTTCTGGGTGGATACATATGGTGTGCAAATCATGCCACTGTCTAGCTTTTCCTTGATAAAGTGTCTATCAACCTCAATATGTTTAGTTCTATCGTGTTGTACCGGGTTGTGGGCTATGCTAATTGCATATTTATTGTCACAATATAACCTCATTGGTTCATCCTACTTTATCCTCAAGTCTTCTAATATAATCTTCAGCCATAGAAGTTCACATATTCCATGGGCCATTGCTCGAAATTATGCTTCAGCACTTGATCTAGCCACTACACTCTGTTTTTTACTCTTCCAAGTAACTAAGTTTCCACCAAGGAAAGTGCAGTATCCTGTGGTTGATCTCCTATCTACCACTGACCCCTCATAGTCCGCATCCGTGTATGCCTCAAGACTTACACTCTTGTTCTGTTTGAACAAAATTCCTCTTCCGGGAGTCCCTTTCAAGTACTGGACAATTCTAAGGGCAGCTTGTAAATGTGCTTCCTTTGGTTGGTGCATAAACTGGCTGACGAGACTCACAGCAAACGCAATGTCTGGTCTAGTGTGAGATAAGTAAATAAGCCTGCCCACAAGTCTTTGATACATTTCCTTGTCCACAACAACATCCTCCTCCATACTTCCCAATTTTATATTTGGATCAACTAGGGTGCTTGCTGGTCTGCAGCCTGTCTTCCCTGTTTCTTTAAGCAAGTCAGTAATATACTTTTGTGAGATATGAAGATTCCTTTCTTGGAATGAGCCACTTCAATTCCTAAGAAATATTTAAGCCTCCCTAGTGTCTTGATCTTAAATTCGGTGGCAAGGCATTCGCTTAACACTTGTTGTTCCTTTTTGTCGTCTCCACTTACTATAATGTCATCTACATATACTAATAGAATTGTTACTCCCCCTGAAACTGAATGTTTGATGAGTAAAGTGTGATCCCCTTGGCTTTGTTTGTAGCCCAGACCTGTCATAACTTTGGTAAATCTTCCAAACCATGCTCTTGGGGATTGTTTCAGCCCATATAGAGCCTTTCTTAACTTGCAAACAGTTCCAACAGCAGCCTGTCCATTGTAACCAGGGGGCAATTCCATGTATATTTCTTCTTCAAGGTCTCCATGTAGAAAAGCATTATTCACATCAAACTACTGCAGATCCCAATCATTATTTGCTGCTAGTGACAATATTACTCTGACCGTGTTCATCTTAGCAACCGGGGCAAATGTCTCCAAGTAATCAAATCCATAGGTTTGAGTGAAGCCTTTGGCCACCAACCTTGCCTTGTAACGTTCGACGGTCCCATCAACCCTATACTTTATTGCATATACCCACTTACACCCTACTGGTTTTTTTCCAGGAGGTAGGGTGACAAGTTCCCAGGTCCCATTTTTGTTTAACGCCTCCATTTCCACATCCATGGCATGTTTCCATTTCCTGTCAGACAATGCTTCAGATACAGAGGAAGGTGTGTGTGTGGAGTTGAGGTTAGTGAGAAAGGTTTTATGGGTAGGTGAGAATTTTTCAAAGGATAGAAATTTGATAGTGGGTAACATGACTGTTGGGTGCACTTAAGATTGAAACTGTAAAATAATTCTAGAGGGCTTGATTGATCCCTCTCACAATCTTCTATTTATAAGAATAAATTGATACACAATTACATGATAAAATAGGGTAACCCTAGACACAATATAATCATGATAAATAGGGTAATCCTAGACACAATATAATCATGATAAATAGGGTAACCCTTGACACACTATAATGATGATAAAATAGGATAAATATCCTAACAGGTGCAAGCTCTAGTTCCTTTTCTAAGGGAAATGGGTAGGTCAAGGGTTTCGTCCACCTGTGCTTCTATATTATCAGAAACAAACTCATTAGAATCGTTGGAATTTATAAGATTTGAAGGTGTTTCCTCATGTAGTGCTGGTGGGTTGGATTCTTGGACATTGCCAAATTCTAGAATGGCCTTTTCTCTCCTTGAATATACCAGATTTTTCCCAAATTTTCCGCCGCCATCAGGTGCAGGTCTCACTGGTTCAGGTGCAGGTTCAATTCCTTCCTCAATTTCAGGAACAACAATGCCATTTGTCCCACCAATTTCAGGTCCAAACATCATGTTTGGGAACATAAGAGTCTCATCTTCCTCTCTTACATTCTCCCCCTGAAGATGAGACTGTTTGAAGTAGCTTTCTTGTTCGTTGAAGGTGACATCTCTTGACACATAGAATTTCTTGGAAAGGGGTTGAAAACATTTGTATCCCTTTTGTGTGGTAGAGTACCCTAAGAAAACACATTTGACAGCCCTAGGATCCAGTTTTCCCCTTTCATTACTATGAACATGTACAAAGGATACACACCCAAATATTCTAGGTTGGAGTTTATTTGTAGGGTCAAGGTGAGGATAGAATGATGATAAAACTTCCATGGGACTTCTTGAGTTTAGAATTTTAGTAGGTAATCTATTGATTATATAGGTGGCAGTAAGAAGGGTTTCTCCCCAAAATCTCTTAGGAACATGATTTTGAAAAAGTAGAGCTCTAGTTTGATCTAAAAGGTGACCATTTTTCCTTTCTGCAATCCCATTCTGTTGAGGTGTGTTTACACATGAGGACTCATGGATTATCCCTTCCTTTTGGCAAAAAGAGTTTAGTACATGATTAAAGTAGTCCTTGGCATTGTCTGACCTAATTCTTTTTATACTGACCAAAAATTGATTTTTAATCATAGAGACAAACTGGACAAACACAGAGCTAACTTCAGATTTTTGTTTCAATAAAAAAACCCAAGTCACCCGGGTACAATCATCAATGAATGTTAAAAACCATTTAGCACCGGAAATATTAGGAACATAAGCAGGACCCCATACATCAGTATGAACAAGAGAAAATGGGAAAGGACTCATCTTATTGCTAATGGGAAAAGGTACACGTTTATTTTTTGTCAACTCACATACCTCACAATGAAGACTCTCCACACTTATTTTTTTAAACAAGGAAGGAAAAAGCACTTTTACAACTTGAAATGACGGATGTCCTAGTCGGCAATGATAAAGGTGAGCTTTCTCTTTGTTGGTCATGGTGGATTTAGAGATGAGACTCTTGGTAGGCAGATTAGGATCCTCCATGTAGTATAGGCCATTCCATTCTCTAGCATGTCCAATCGTCCTCCCCGAGTTCTTGTCCTGCAATATACAAGTGTTGCTATAAAAAACAACATTACATGCAAGGTCTTTGGTGAGTTTTTGTATAGAAATCAGGTTAGTGGATAGTTTAGGGACGTGAAGGACATTTTTTAAGGTCATGGATGGGCTTATTTGGACCTCTCCTTGTCCGACTGCAGTTATGAGGGTTCCATCTGCTGTGGAAATTTTCTAGTTACTAGGACATGGGGAATATGTGGAGAAGTATTTGGGTAGAGGGGTCATATGGTCAGTGGCTCCAGAGTCTAATATCCAGTAATGTGTGAATGGTGTATCTGAAACATTAAGTCCAAACAAGAATGGAAACTTACCAGAACATGTCAAGGAGCACGTACCTGTAGGCTTCTCCAATTTACTAAGGAGGGATCTTACCCGTTCTATCTCTTCATGATTCAACTGAACAGATTCTTCACCTTGTCCAGTAGCAATGTATGCTTGCCCTCCTTTTTTCTGTGGGCCTCCCTTCAATCCCCATTCTCGGTCTGGGATTTTCGGTCCCCATTCTATGCTTGAGTTTTTTCCATCTTCTCCTTTCGGCCCCCATTCTCTGCTTGAGGTCTTCCCATCTTTCAGCCCCCATTCTCGGCTTGGGGGCTTTCCATGTAATTTCCAGCACTTTTCCCTTGTGTGGCGCGGCTTGTTACAATGGGTACACCAAATCTCCTCATGTCTTTTCTCCCAGTTTTTCCTCTGGTTGGAAACCATGATTATTCCTCCTTCAGCTATCATTGCAGAGCTTTTGGTGGTTGAGGTTTCCAGCATCAGCCCTCTCCTGCTTTCTTCACTCCGGATAATGGCTACCACTTCATTAAGTCCTGGGACTTTCTCCTTTCCCAAGATTTGAATTCGGACCTGGGTCATATTTTAGGAAACATGGACCGCTAATTCTAAGGAATAAATCCCTATGATTACAGGATCAATCAACTATAAATAAACCTAATAAAGGCAGCACAAAACTGTTACAAAAATACCGCACATCAGATAAAACCTTCCTAAAATACATGCCAATCTTTATCACACCAATCACGGTTTATGACAATTTCACTATTATAGTAAATAAAAACCTGAATATCCAATGAGACATGCCTGCGGGGCTACACTCATTTCCTTGGTATCTGGAAATCCTTTCCACATCTCAACCAGATTCCTAGTGGATGAGAATTTGAGAGAAAAACAATCGATGCTAAAGATTCATCATTATAATAAAAACAATCCTATCATATGAAGTTAAAAACCTGGTCTACGTCAAACAAGTTTTCTAGGTTCAGCCCTTTGGACAAGGATATCAATTCAAATGCATTCATAGGTGTTGGCTGATCTTCCTTCTCTCTTACATTGTGTACCTGCATTTTTTGGAGAAAATCCTTAATATGAAACTACTGATGTGTGCAATACTACAACGAATAGGGAAAACCAATACCAAAATCATACAGGTCATCTTCAACATACTTCACAGTCTTTAAATATGGTCTCAATGTCATCAGTGTTTCTCTCCTTTGTCTCCTCGAAAACTGGAAGTTTGTATTCTTTTTTAAACCATTCATCATGCATAATCTCCGATATAGTGATACGCTGCCATAAAGTTATATAAAATCAGAAAAACGAATGAAACAATGAAACTAATTTGATTATAATTATCATCTTCTTTTAAATATTTGTGATTTATTTAACAAAAATAAAACATAAGGAGATTCCAAATACGTTATAAATAGTGAATCGGTCAAATGACATAGCTAACTCAGTTTCAAAAATTACAAATGTTACAGGTGAAATGGCTCTTTTACTTTAGGAATAAGAATGAAATTTCAGTTGTAATGAGTTCAAATTTTTCAAACTCTCCAGAGCTATGTCATTTGACTAAAAGGGTTCATTTGCATCTTACAGTCACGGGGTTAGGATTCAAGATTCTAGTTATCAATTTCCTGGCACTAAATGAAAGCCAGGGGGGGCATGTAAATTCACCAGCCGAAATCTGCAAACCAAGGAATGAAAATAATAAACACAAAAATATTCAGGACAATATTAAGTTATGTAAAACTAAAAAAGTGCTTACCTTTTTATATAGGTTCAAAAGATTGGTGTCATCAAAAGGCAAGTAGCCTGCAAGCAATACAAAGAGAATCACACCACATGACCACAAATCTGCAGCTGCCCCATCATAGCCTCCATCATTAAGGACCTACTAAACAAGAATATATGATTACAGGAATTATTTTAAATGTAGAAATTTTGTATTTAGCATATAATTTGTCTGCACCTCAGGAGCAACATAGTTTGGAGTTCCCACATGTTGTATGGAGCAGTCCATCATCCTGCCAATTTGTCATTCATATTCAAATTCAGAACATTTGGATATTATGAGATAGAAAGAACAGTGACTTGGCCAGGATCTTTTACAACTTTGGTTGCCGAAAAGTAGAAAACTAACGTGCTTGTCTTTTGAGAGATTCAAAATTTCAAGACTAAGTTCCCTACTAATATAACTGAAACTTGTTTGACTTTGTATGTCAATTATATTTTAGTTTTCTTCCCAAAACATACTGAAAAAGCAAGTCTAGTCCTTGTGCTGTGCTACTAATGCGTGCCATAGTCGGGCTTCAAATTAACTTACAATTGCCAAAGTCAGGCTAAATTTAACATTGTTCCTTATATAGAGGACTAAGTTAACCAATGGTGCAAATATTAAATTGCAAAATGATGTTTTACCCAAATTTAATTGAGAAGGCAACAAATCATTCTTACCCTGACTTGTTGGGAAAGTGCACTCAATCCAAAATCAGAAATTTTAAGGTTCCCAAAGGCATCTAATAGTAAGTTCTCTAGCTGCAGAACAAAGTTATACGAATAACAATGAAATTAAAGTAAGTATTTTTTTTTACTTTCTTTAATCAAAAGAAAATAAATTGAAGAATCAGCATATTGCTAATAGGCTTACTTTCAGGTCTCTGTGATAGACACCCCTGCTATGGCAATAGTCAACCGCATTGATAAGCTGCTGGAAATATCTACGTGCTTCCTTTTCACTTATCCGTCCACTGTTTAACTTCACAAGAAAAAAAATACAATTAAAACTTTTAACAAACAGTTTTTCCGCTTCAACAAAATTGCAACTTACGGACTAAGACACACAACACCCTTTTACATCTCAACTATGATAGCACTGGGAATGGAAGGAATGAACAAGCACGAGGTAGACCACAACTATAGAATTATAAGCCAAATGGAGACGGAGAACCCAAAATGTAATCCAATATGTATCCACTTTATATTTTCCTAATCAAGTTCTAGAATCAATCGTAAATGAATGAAAATTATAACCAAATAGGATCTAAGAAAAATTTATTTACTCACAATTTTATGAAAAAGTTCTCCCCCAGTCACAAACTCTAAAATAATGTATATTTTTGTCTTGCTCCCCATGACCTGCAAATGAGATATGAAATCTTGCATGATGCACTTTAAGAAATGAATTTATTGCATAAGGATTTGTTTGATAATTAATTTGGTAATTTGTTTCGTGCATAAGAATTCTAATCTCTATTCTTTGAATATCAGCTAGAAAGCAAATAATGAGAGAGGTCAATTAGTTTGATAAGGTATTTTTGTTATGAGTCTTGAGTATTAGCTCCAATGGAATGTGTGCAAATCAGTTTTGAAGGTCTTCAAACCAGCAGCGGCAAGGATGATTGACATCAAATTAAGTGCTTAATTGATCAGAAAGATAATCATGTTTATGGGGTAGAAAGTTCACCAGCAGGGTGAAGAAATATCAAAACAAGACAGCAAAATTGATATGAGATTTCCTTTTGTTAGATGGGGTGAATAAACATGTTTAGAACCTCAAATGAAGGAGGTTATTTTCAACATTTATAAAACTTTTATAATCCTTTGACTTCAAATATTGTTTCATGACACTATGACAAATTTCTTGAACGGTAAGCTAAATTCTTTGTCAAACAGGCTGTTTTTAAGTTCTATGCCCAAACAGTGGTTTTAAAAATAGGACAAATTCAGGCAAGGAAAACTTTTAGAAACGATTAAATGCCATGAAAGATACAGTAAAGATATCAAAACATAGGCCAGTAAATTGAGTTCATAACAGAGTTGATCACTCTTTCCATCAGCAACAATTGAGTCAAAGTTTATCTGTTCCTAATAAAAAGAGAATATATGTCAAAAAGTGAGAGGCAAGATGTCGGTTGTGGGTGTAATATTATATATTATATATATATATATATATATATATATATAGAGAGAGAGAGAGAGAGAGAGAGAGAGAGAGACCTCATATAGTTGAACAACATTTGGATGCTTGATCAACTTCATTGTGGCTATTTCTCGCTGGATCTGAGAAAATACATCGAGAAAACATCGAGATTGTACTTCCCCAAGTGAGGCCCTATAGCAACTTCACAACAAAATATGTATTTGAAATCTGAAACCTAATACCTTCTAAAACTAAGTTGAAAAACAAAGCCATGCTTAATCAGTGTCTTGAACCAATTAGACATAAAAATGTATGCCTTAATAGTACATGGGAAGGTAGAACAAGAGTGTGATGTCAAAGAAAATTTCTTGAAGTACCTGCTCAGCTTGCATATACTTGAGAACCTTCTCCTTATCAATAATCTTAAGAGCCACAGGCTCCCCAGTCTCAGAGTTCATAGAAAATTTCACCTTTGCAAATGTTCCCTCCCCAATGGTCCTCCCTACCTCATATTTACCCACTCGGCGCTTAATTTTCTGCCCATTCATCCTCTATGATGGTTCAACTTTATTACAATGTCTTCCAAGATATGAAGTATCCACCTGAAAAGCACATCAGAATCAGATCCTAAGCAAACTTTAACAACAGTTGAGTTTTTACCCAATGGTTAAAAACCGTCTTCTTTCTTTGATGAGAGGTTAGAAAATCCCATTAGTCCCTATGGTTTCAAAAACACTAAAGCTGAAGTCTTATATGCAATGCAACTTAGCCACTGACTCCTCAATTTTATTTTATTTTTCAAAACAACCTCAAGATTTTATCTTTCCCCACTTTAGAATGGTGCACGATCAATTGCAAAAACAAACCCCATAAATACCATTTTTTAAGAAGTAGTTAATGCAGAAATGCACCAGAAGGAGATCAAAGAGAACCATGTTTCCAACTGTAAAGAAGCCATGAGATCTTACAGCAACCAAGCCTTTCAGTTAAAACTAGTCTCAAAACCAGAATTAAACCGGAATAGGAAATTTACCACAACATCACTTTAACAAAATATAAATTTCGGAGACTGCATTTGTGATAAAGTAATCAAATCTTAAAAAACAATAATTGTAGAATCATGTCATGTTGATGCATCACTTAAATCATTTAACAATAGCACAAGAGCACTTGTAAGAGAGAGAGAGAGAGAGAGAGGCAATACCGTAGGTGATCAATCACAGAAATCAGAATTCAGAAACACAGAAGAAGATAAAACCAAACTAGTGCTCGATTTGCATTGACAGATATATAAAAGAAAATGGAGGAAAAAAACAAAAGCCATAAAAAGGCCGCCTTAGAAAAAAAGGAAGGAGAGAAACAAAAGGGGACCACTTTTCTATGAATCAAAACGCATGCTGAGAATGAAACAACAAAGCATACAATCAAGATCAAGTTTTCAAAAGGAAATATTTCAAATTTACAGAATAAGAGTTTCATATCATAGCTACATAGTGATTGTGGTTAATAAAAAGAAAGAAAAAGAAAAGAAAACGTGCAAACATATTTGAATTTAATATACAATAACAAGTGTATAACAGATTTTGTAACACTTCTTAAATTATTGACATCCATTCAAAATGACGATTTTCTTTCTTGTGACCAAATACGTTTTCCTGTCTTTTGACTATAAAATATTTGCTTACAAAGCTGTATGATTCATCATCAAATCAGTTAAATAAAGTTCTGTAAACAAAATTGGTGAAGCTATTATGTGACAAATCATTTAGTTCAGCGGTTAAAAAAAATACAACACCACTGATTTGATATTTTTTTTAATTTAAAATTTTAAAAATACTAAATTTATTGATTTTTTGATATAATATTGAATTTTATTATTTTTATTTAATGTTTGTTATCTTTATTCAATGTAAAATTTAATTTATATTTATATTTAAGAGAAATTAAAAATCTTAATAATGGATGATGTGGACTGTAACATCCCAATAATTCAAATATAAAATCAAACGCATAGGATAGTCACATATAACAATATTACAAATCAGTCTTTCAAAAGCGAACGTATGGTTATGGCCGAACGACCTTATAAGAAGTTCAAACCTATCGCTACACAAATATACAGTCTATACCGAACGGTTTCCAAAACAACTATACCGAACGGTTTCCAAAACAACTATACCGAACGGTCATCCTATAATAAAACCACTACTGACCGAACGTCCTACTGCTCGGTCTTCACTTCTACCTCTACCAAATTTTCTTCTTTCAGCGCCTCTTCAAGCAGCTCGTCTCCCTCTGCTCAAATCCACACGGATGATCATTGCAATGACAAGGACAGACGAACCAATACCCAAAAACAGACAAGACAGGATAACAGGGTAAGCTTATGTAATTCAATCATACAAATATAAGTATAAATTCACACAATTCATACGAACGTCATACATCATTCAATAAAGCATACAAAGCCTATTACTAGACTCTGACTTTCCGGACTATATGAACTATGTAGCTACGACGCTCGTGCACCCGGGTAATGTAGTAACTGGGATGCCCTCAACAGCTGCCACCCGAGGTAAGTCCGTTCTTACGTCGCCCATGTTAACTTATGGACTAAGGACCTCCTGCCATTCGCACGCATGACTTACCCCTCTCTACATGAGAAGAGTAATCATTGAATACCAGGATGAGCCGCTAGCTTAGCTTACCATGTTCATGCTTTACCAAATTCAATATACATTCATGAGACATTTCTCCCCGGAACGCTCGTTCATAACCCATTTTCATTTCATCAATATCATACTTTCTCCTCTTCAATAATACTTTCTCAAACTGAGCCAAACGTGACCCCTTAGGATATCATATACTGGACGACGATAGTGAGACCAAAACGTCTCTAATTCAATAGAAGTTCAAATCAATAGATTTACTTCCTGAGTATGAAATAAATCGAACACAACTAAACCTAGGCCGAGAACTAAGACTCTAGGCATAACTACAATAGAAACTGATGCGGTAGGACGTCCACTAATAATTCATGAATGAATAGTACGAAGAAGTCGTACGTCAAGTAATACTTAACTTACTAGTGAGGAAACGTCAATGAACCAAATGCCAGTCAAATACTGAGCATGTAGATAGCGAACGCTACAATTGATGGACGAACGCTCACATAGTAAAAGAAGGATTTCGGAATAAGAATAACTGTTTAGTGTAAGACTAAACATTTTGTACGAGCGCTTAGTATAAGACCGAGCACTACTTAGTACGAGCGCTTGGTATAATACCTAACACTACTAAATACGAGCGCTTGGTATAAGACCGAGCACTACTATCACATAGAATAAAGACTTGAGAATTATAAAAGTTCAATAACGAACAGGGTATACAATTTCATAATATACTGGAATTTACAATCAAACGCCAAGGAATGAAGTTCCTTGGTTGAACGCGTATGAGTGAATAAAATTCACCTAGCAAGACGCTCGTCCTCTACTGGAATTCTCTCCAAATGAAAGAATCCAGTTTCAGCCGAGTTCACAGAAATCGAACGGTCAAAGACCGTCAGTGACGAACATACGTTTTCATATAAACTTTCAGAATTAACACTCATAAACTCTCCAATGTATTTCACAACATTCAACTTCATACAGACATACCTATTTATTCATTTCTCATCATTCATTTTCCTAAAGTCAGGCATCCATACATTTCTAAATTTCAAAGTCATACATAGCAACCATCATATTCATTCAATCAATCAACCAACATGCATCCATTGAAACGAACGTATAATTAAATTATATAAGCTTTCCTTACCTCTGATCGTGAACGAACGTTTTATAAATGTTGAATAAAACTTCCCAACCACTGGAATCCTAAGCTCGACGATCAACTTTAAGAAACTACAACCAACATCAACCCAGAAATACTAAGAACTAGGAAATCAACTCATGCAACCAAAAATCTGGTTTTGCATGTGACGGAAAAACATACGGCTGGGGAAGAATGAACTTACCAGCTCGGAACAGAAATCTGTTCGGTTCAAACGGACGCTCTCTTCGCCAGAAATGCTTAGGTGTGATCTATGGAATGATCGGAGGAAGAAAAGTGTTAGATTTCTTAGAGAGAAGGTAGAGAAATCTAGAGAGAAGGAGGAGAAAATGAGGTTTCAGAGTTTTGGAGAAGAAGATCGCATGTAGAGAAATGGCACGTCGTTTGAAAATGGTGCATTAACTACGGCCATTGCTCAAGGACGAACGTTCACTCTCATGCCGCCACCTGTTTTCCACTCTCTGAAATGTAGCCGCTCGTCGCGACACTTAGAATCCACTCAGCGGGGTTTCTTAGTGGGTTTTAAATTTTTGGGTGATAAAAATAAAATTGGCCAAACTACAACCATCCATTGATATTATGTGTCAAATCATTTAATTCATTGGATTCATTGAAACGAAAATAAAATAAGGATCTAAGAAAAAAATCTATAATATCAATAAAATATAAATACAATCTAAATAAAATATAAATATTATTTTTAATTTAAAATTTTAAAATAATAAATTCATGTGTTTTGTATATTAATACTATTTTAATTTAAAATTTAAAATTCATAAATTTATGAATTTTCTCCTTTATAAAAAAATTAATTTTTTATTTAAAATTAATAAAAACTTAGATTTACAAGAAAAAGCATCTCAATAATTGCTGAAGTGGACAAATTATGATAAATGATATTATTATTTTTCATGTGATTGTTTTTGGGATCGGTCCATTTAGGTGCGCACGAAGTTACGGAGCCTAACTTTCCGTTTATGTAATTTTCCTAAATCATATGCAGAAAAAGAAATTCTGAGGTGAGTCGTTTTCAGTGGGCGAGAAGAAGATAGAGATACCTACGGAATGTTTGTTTAGCTGGAATTAGTATTGTCTTTTTCGTAATTGTACCTTTTTTAATCAGTTGTCAATTCAAGTCAATGCGAATCATAAACAAAATCGATTAGTATCAAATTATGAATAATTGCATAGCTATTTGAATAAAAAGCTACCTTAGAAGGGCAACATAGTCTTAGGAAAATCATTGTTTTGAAACCAAAAAGCAAACAAAAAAGTTTAAATAGAACTGTGTTTCACTAGACTTTAGTAGTTGAAAACTTCATGTGGTCTTACCAGTAAATAATTTCTTTCATTACTTTGTAATATTTCTTAAAATGTTATTTGAAATATTACATTCCAAACATCAACTTTTAACTTCTAGTTTTTCATAATTATATTATACTTTTATCCGTTAAACTATTTAATAACTTTTAATTTAAATATTTTCTCTCTAAAAAATATATTCCTCCAACTTTAACTTCAATTTTTATTAACTTATTGTAGAGATAATTTTTGTTTTACGTTTACCTTTTATTACATAAAATATTCACAATTACAAATAGTAATTAGTTTTTTTAACAATTATATTATTTGCAACATTTATTTTCTTATTTTGACATAAAACTTTTAGATTTTTTATATTACATTTTTAATCGTTATATTAATTAATATGAAGAAAGCAACAGCGTCCACTTAAAATAATATATATATATATATATATATATATATATATTTTGTTTCTGCTGAGATGGGACGAGATCTCCGCCGAACGTCCTTCTGTCGTTGTCGAGCGTTTTGCTGTCGCCGAAAATGTTATTTTTATACTTAATTTTGATATTAAAAACATCCTTTATGACTTAGAAACTAGTTTGAAATCATGTTTTTGCTTAAGTTGTGAGAATAAGAGAGTTAAAGGTGGTATTATTGGTTTTGTGCTTAGTTTTTCTTGTTTTGAAAGGAATTAAGATGAATTCGATGAAGAAGTTGAAGTAGCAATGAGTTGGAGTCAGGAAAGGCTGGAAAAGTGGCGAATAGAAGAATCGCAGATAGCGTTGAGCGTCATTTTGGGGCGCTAAGCGCCACCTTAGAGGTGCAATTACTCTTTCACATCTGAGCGCCACCGCTGAGCGTCAGTCTGGTGCTGCAACCATTGTTTCACGCCTGGGCGCCACCACTCAGCGCCAATTTGGTTCTACAACCACTGTTTCACGCTTGAGCGCCACCGCTGAGCGTCATTTGAGTGCCGCACTTACCGCTGGGCACCCTTTCGGGGTGCTGAGCGCTGACGACGTGGGCTTGGACCTGTTTTATGTTATTTTTATGAATTATTTAAGGTTTTGGACGATCTAGGGTTCATATCTTTTGACAGAAAGAGGCGAAAACATGCTCCTTTCACCCCGCGGAAGCGGATTTTGGATGCGGAAGCTCCGATCTTCAACTTTTAGGGTTTTATCTTTCATTCTTTATCATATTTTCATCTAGTTTCACCATGTCTATGGTGAACTAAACCTCCCTTGTTGTTGGAGAACCGATGTAATCCTTTGAAACTCTCATGTATTGAATTGATTTATATTATAAATGATTTACTTCATTAATTGTTAGGGTTTTTCCTCTACACTCTATGCATGCTTTGTTTAACTCATTCAATTGCATGATTATTGACTTTGTCAATATGGACACATATGGAAAAATCTAGAACTGGGAAATTCTCTCAAAAGCAATATTACCTAGACATAGGGATATGAGGGTTGGTTGCCTTTAAGCTTCTGTGCGAATGTAATGCATAATTAATTGTTGCGGATACAACACATTGTGAACTAGTAATTAAGAGTAGGTTTTCTTCACCAAGAGATCGGGTTTAAGGTAAATTAGAAAGTGGCGTTAACATTTATGAAAAGATGAATTCATAAATACATGAGAGTGGATAGGATAAGTCGGAAACCCCAACAACATAATCATTCCATATTTTATATCAATCACCCGTGCATTCTTCAAGTTAATTGATCAACACTTGCATTCATATTTATTTTCTGCATTATAAACACCATGATTTTGTTTACAAGTCTTAATTAATTAAGAAACCACATGAATGTCTAGGTCGTGAGTCTCTAGGGAAACGATACTTGATCTTACAATTTATTATTACTTGATACGATTCGGTACACTTGCCGAAGTGTTGTTACTGAGCATCCTACTCCTCCTATCTCCAGCCAACCGAACACCGAATAGGGGGTGACCTGCAAAAGACACTCCGACGCTCAAGTCAGAATTTTTCTCTATAGACCTTTATAATTCAATAGTGAGTAAAAACTGAGTTTACCTCGAACCTAAACCCTTATTTTATACAGTTTAAGGGCATATGACCAATTAATTTACCTCTTAATGGTCATTAATGCAAACCTTAACCGTTGAGCAATAGTCATTATCACATTTATTTGTGTATTAACTTTGCTCAACGGTTGTCGGGATCGAACAACTGAGAGGCTCTTTCCTGCACATTGACCGTTCGGTTCCTTAGAGTTGTAGGTCGTCCTAACCGATCGGTAGTATATGAGACCAAAGTGAGGTAGAAGCTCTCCTGCACCCTTACCGTTCGGTCGGAAATGAGCCTACAGTAATATAAGCCCCCCAAGCCTTAGCAAAATCTTAGATATTGTGTTGGGTTTGTCAAGTTATACCGATCAGCATAGGATTTTACTCGAGTTCAGGGGTTATGACGATTCATAAACTAGCATGCGTTCCTTACCCTAGGAGCATTCATTAGGTCAAAAATGCTAAGGTGAGAGCAATAGAAGCATCGCTCACCGAACGGGGGATCTAGGAGTCCGAACTTTTCCTAGATCGAAGACGCTAGGGTGAGCACCACGGAAACGTTCCTTACCGAGCGACAAATCTATAAGTTCGCTTATAACTTTCCAAAGATCAAAGATGCACGGGACAGAGTCACGAAAGCGTTCATAACCGAGCCGTTTAAATCTTAGGAGTACACGTAGATCGTTCACTAAGATCAAGGTGACAGTTGACTAAAAGCGTTCCTCACCGTTCGGTTTAGATCTTAGGAGTTCACTTGGAGCGTTCCTTAAGATCAAGGTGAGAGTTCACGAAGAACGTTCCACACCGCTTGGTTTATATCTTAGGAGTTCACTAGGAGCGTGCCCTAAGATCAAGGTGAGAGTTCACGAGGAGCGTTCCTCACCGTTCGGTTAAGATCTTAGGAGTTCACTAGGAGCGTGTCCTAAGATCAAGATGAGAGTTCATGAGGAGCGTTAATCACGAATCGGTTTAGATCTTAGG
The DNA here is from genome assembly GCA_027742795.1 of Vigna hirtella. Taxonomy (NCBI): domain Eukaryota; kingdom Viridiplantae; phylum Streptophyta; class Magnoliopsida; order Fabales; family Fabaceae; genus Vigna; species Vigna hirtella. The sequence goes on along the minus strand of JAHCHA010012360.1, from coordinate 24,640 downwards.
AGTGCATAGGAGCGTGCCCTAAGATCAACGTGAGAGTTCACGAGGAGCGTTCCTCACCGTTCGGTTAAGATCTTTGGAGTGCACTAGGAGCGTGCCCTAAGATCAAGGTGAGAGTTCACGAGGAGCGTTCCTCACCGTTCGGTTTAGATCTTAGGAGTTCACTAGGAGCGTGCCTTAAGATCCAGGTGAGAGTTCACGATGAACATTTCTCACCGTTTGGTTTAGATCTTAGGAGTTCACTAGGAGGGTGCCCTAAGATCAAGGTGAGAGTTCACGAGGAGCTTTCCTCACCGTTCAGTTTAGATCTTAAGAGTTCACTACGACCGTGCCCTAAGATCACGGTGAGAGTTCCTGAGGAGCGTTCCTCACCTTTCGGTTTAGATATTAGGAGTTCACTTGGAGCGTTCCCTATGATTGAGGTGAGAGTTCACGAAGAGCGTTCCTCACCATTCGGTTTAGATCTTAGACATTCACTAGGAGCGTGCCCTAAGATCAAGGTGAGATTTCACGAGGAGCGTTCCTCACCATTTGGTTAAGATCTTAAGAGTTCTCTAGGAGCGTGCCCTAAGATCAAGGTGAGAGTTCACGAGGAGCGTTCTTCATCATTCGGTTAAGATCTTAAGAGTTCACTAGGAGCGTGCTGTAAGACCTAAAATAATTACGATCAATATTATTTGTTTATATATAATTTAGTTTGTAAGAATCTCTTGCTGTGTTACAATATTCATAAAATCATGTGTTATTATAGGATTATGTTAGTTTATTTATTCGGTTATATTACATAGTGATGTTTAGTCTGAGTATATGGAATCTAGTCATGTTACCATGAACACTGAATAATATGGTTCACTTATGCTTGATGTTTCGATGAAATTTGAAGTAATATTAATCTTGTCAATTTTGAGATTAGAAAGTATTTAGTATGTTTTTTTTTAAAATGGATTTGAACAATGTAGTATTTTAATTACAGAAAGAATTTCACTTAATGAGTGTAATAGGTTCTATATTGGTACAATCATGTTGGATAATGGGTTTTGTTTTTAGTAATAAATGAATGAGTTTTGAAGTAAGAGTTGTTTAATTGAAAAATAAATGGGTGTAGAGAAAATGTTGACCATATATGTAAAATGTTACGTAGTGGCTTGGAAAGCTTTGGAATATTATATTTAAGCATGAAAAAGAGGCAAGGCCATGGACTACACATGAAATCAGATTTTTATATGATTTCAAGATGTTATACATTATGCTCTGCTTGTGATTGCCACCTTATTTTATTATTCTTTAAACTAAGTTTCTTTATACAATATTTTGTTTAATAAGAACCGTAGCTTATTCTTTCTTTCTCATGACTTGAAATTTTGTTTCTTTTCCCTACATACACAGTTGCTATTTTACTTTCCATCGTAGCATTTTGACTTCCTTGGCTTCCTACACCAAAAGAGACAAAACATAGATGAGTCAGTGAAATGAAAAATGAGTTAGTGGGAGACATTGAAGAAGATAGGTTTATTTCTTATTGAAAATATCAGACAATTAGGTGGCTAGCTGCAAGGTTAAAAGCCTCAGTTTCTCCATTAACGAAACTTAAGAAATTTTTAAGAAAAACAACAAGGAAAATAAGGAGAGAAAGTGAGATAGTTGGAACTTAAGTTGAACGTGCAAGAAAGTAGCAGTGGAACTTGTAGCAACCAAAATTAAGAGATCTTGATCTTGTTGCACAGGTAGGGGAAGCTAAACCATCTCTTAGATATTACAATTTCATTTTTCATGATCATGAATCTAATTAGGAGCATATTGGAATTTATTAACAATAGCTATCTGTCTACTTTTGTGAATCTTAGTTTTCTATTGTTTTCTATTTTTCGAGTTACCTCAGTACACTGTCCAATTCTACTTCATTTACCGTTAGATGTAGCCAAATATTTGATATATGGGACATAAGCCATATTAATTTGCTTTGACCGTTCGGATTATTATTTTATCATCTGTAGTTAGAGAATTAAATCCCGCATGCTGGAGTAATTTGATGACTGCTTTATTTCTGCTACTAAGTCTCTACGGTAAAACATACATTCCCACCTAGTGAACCGTTAGATTGACCTTAAATTTTTATATGTGGACCATAAGATATATTAGTTTGCCTTGACCGTTCGGATGGTTACTTTGAGGCCTGTACTTAGATGAATAAGTCTCGCATGATGGAATAAGTTAATGATCACCTTATTTTCTGCTACTAAGTTCCCTCGGGAAAACATAAATTCTTGTCAATTTAACCGTTGGATGGATCTGAAATTTTGATATGAGATTCCTAAGACATAGATTTTGAATTTGACCGTTCGGATTATCAATCAAAGTTATAAAGTAATAGATATAGATTTCGCATTTTGAGGTAGCCGATTTTCCAGCATAGTTTTATGTCTGGACCATCTAAGGAGAAATTAAGAGTTTCATCTCATCAACCGTGAGATCGACTTGAAATTTTTACTATAGGTTTTAGACATGTATAGGTAGGGGAGATAACCTGTGTCTATAGTATATGATGCTTTGATGGATCTGTAATACATGTTTTTTTTCATACTATTGTTCTATAATAGTATCATGTTGCTTACCTTATGTTTCTGTCTTACTTCATGAACCTTGTTGAAATATATCATGACTTTGAATGAATGAATTAGAAGGATGAAAGACAAACTAAAATAGTTTATAAATACCTTGTGAACCTGAACTTTGAAAGAAGGAAGAAATTGGTTGCCACAATAGGTCAAGACTCCTAGCTTTCTCTAAACTAAAGAAACATTGTGTGAAATTGATAGAGAGTTTGGGGTTCTTCATATTATAGGATAAATGAGATTGAAATCTCTTGTAGAAGCTATATAACCGTGAAGAAATTATATCATAGGGTCCTACCTCAAATGTTTATTTCTTAACTTTAGAAAATTTTGTCCATGGGCCATGCTATTAATGGGATAAATTGATACACTTATTTTATGGTGTTTGACTAGACTTTCGGTGGAGAAATTTTCCTAAGCTACTGTCTAGCTCCTTATCTTAACTTAATAATTGTTCAAGGCCAATAGGAGGGCATAATTCATATTTGTAAAATTGGTTTTATAGTAAATACATGGTCATAACTTGCCATGGTCCCTACTCTTCCTTATCACTTAGGTAGCTAATGGATTAGTCTCCAAATGACTTTCTAAGTTGATTGGTGTGTTAGTGAGATATCCTCCCTTCTTTATATCATCCTTTATCCCTTTGGAAGCCTTACTTTCACGTTATGCAAGTATTGAAACCAAATAATCATAAATTAAGAAATATGAAACAAGAAGATGGAAACAAACTTACATAAGAAGTATAGAAAAACGCTGACATTGAAAATTTTGCTGCAGCTAGTCTAGTGTTTCAAAAATTACAAGTTTATAGTCCTTTGAAAGATCAGTGAGTCTACTGTCCAACTCAAAAGGAATCATCTCATTTGGAATTGTATAGAGAAAGTTATTAACAAAATAATCATCAAAGGTCATAGCTGAAAATACAAAACGAGTTAAAGATGTTGATGTTAAATATTTTACTGCAGCTAACCCTATAATCCAAAAATTTCGATTTTGGTGTCCTAGGAAAGATATTTGAGTATAGAATCCAACAAAACAAGAATCAACTCATTTGGAGTTCTGTAGAAAGAGTTATGAGTAAAACACTGAGCAAAGGTCAGAATTTACAACAAACAGTCTTGAACAAGATTTTTGGATTTATCTTGAATTGTCATTTGGATAGTTTTTTAAGATATGTAAAATAGTCTTGGATGATTATTTAGTTTCATATGGGGAAGATTTATGCTTATTCTCGGTAGTTAAAAGGAAATTTCCTTTTTGCCTGAGGCGATAGGTGGATTCGAGTCCTGTTATTTTCCTCTTACGAGGGAATATGGATGTCTTACCTTAAGTTTCTCTCTCGTGCTGAGTATTGTGCTTGATGAATAGATGTTAATCACCAAAGTTTTTACTCGTAAGACCTTGAAGAACAAGGAAGATATGTCCGAAGCTGCGGGTGGAGGACGACTCTTATCCGCGGTTCATATGAGGAACCGGTGTTGATATATGTTTATCAAATGTATATGAAGGATAGAGTCGAGATAGGTCCAATAGCTGCGTGTGAAGGGCCAGTGTCCATTAGTTGTGTGTGAAGGACAAAAACCGATAAGTCTAATATCCATGTGTGAGGAATGGAAAACAAAGTGAGACTGGTGTCCATTTATTACGATATAATATCAGGAGATAACATTTAATGTTATTATTTGATGTTTGAACTGGGAAAACAAGTTTATTTATAACTTATATCTTTCTGTAATTGGTTAGCTCACCCTATTTATGTGTCTACGATGATCGTATAACTCGTATCGTTATACGGGAGTAGATGATGTTTCAGGTAAAGTTGAAGAAGTTTAGTACGAGGATGCGATGGGAAAACCTCTATGGGATTTTAGAACATGTATTTTAAATTGTGAAATGTGTGGTTTGTAATTTTAAAGAGTTTTAATATTTGGTTTGTACTTCAATAAATACTCTTGAAAACTTTGACGATATTATTGTGTAATAATATTAAGTGTTGTGACCTTAAATGTGAATCGATGCTTTGTTTAAAAAAAAAAACTTACTGTAATACTCTCAAAAAGGGGTGTTACACGTGCCCTAAGATCAAGGTGAGAGTTCACGAGGAGCGTTCCTCACGATTTGGTTTAGATCTTAGGAATTCACTTGGAGTGTGCCCTAAGATCCAAGTGAGAGTTCACAAGGAGCATTACTCAATTTTCGGTTTAGACCTTAGGAGTTCAATAGGAGCGTGCCCTAAGATTAAGGTGAGAGTTCACGAGGAGCGTTCCTCACCGTTTGGTTTAGATCTTAGGAGTTCACTTGGAGCGTTCCCTATGATCAAGGTGAGAGTTCACGAAGAGCGTTCCTCAACATTCGGTTTAAATCTTAGCAATTCACTAGGAGTTTGCCCAAAGATCAAGCTGAGAGTTCACGAGGAGCGTTCCTCATCATTCGGTTAAGATCTTAAGAGTGCACTAGGAGTGTGCCCTAAGATCAAGGTGAGAGTTCACGAGGAGCGTTCCTCACGATTTGATTTAGATCTTAGGAGTTCACTTGGAGTGTGCCCTAAGATCCAAGTGAGAGTTCACAAGGAGCATTCCTCAATTTTCGGTTTAGACCTTAGGAGTTCACTAGGAGCGTGCCCTAAGATTAAGGTGAGAGTTCACGAGGAGTGTTCCTCACCGTTTGGTTTAGATCTGAGTAGTTCACTTGGAGCGTTCCCTATGATCAAGATGAGATTTCACGAAGAGCGTTCCTCACCATTCGGTATAGATCGTAGCAATTCACTAGGAGCGTGTCCTAAGATCAAGGTCAGAGTTCACGAGGAGCTTTCCTCACCATTCGGTTAAGATCTTAAGAGTTCACTAGGAGCGTGCCCTAAGATCAAGGTGAGAGTTCACGAGGAGTGTTCCTCACCGTTTGGTTTAGATCTTAGGATTTAACATGGAGCGTTCCCTATGATCAAGGTGACATTTCACGAAGAGCGTTCCTCACCATTCGGTTTAGATGTTAGCAATTCACTAGGAGCGTGCCCTAAGATCAAGGTGAGAGTTCACGAGTAGCGTTCCTCACCATTCGGTTAAGATCTTCAGAGTTCACTAGCAGCGTGCCCTAATGTCAAGGTGAGAGTTCACGAGGAGCCTTCCTCACCATTCGGTTAAGATTTTAAGAGTTCACCAGGAGCGTGCCCTAAGATTAATGTGAGAGTTCACGAGCAGCGTTCCTCACCGTTTGGTTTAAATCTTAGCAATTCACTAGGAGCGTGTCCTAAATTCAAGGTGAGAGTTCACGAGGAGCGTTCCTCACCATTCGCTTAAGATCTTAAGGGTTCACTAGGAGCGTGCCCTAAGATCAAGGTGAGAGTTCACGAGGAGCGTTCATCATCATTCTGTTAAGATCCTAAGAGTTCACTAGGAGCGTGCCCTAAGATCAAGGTGAGAGTTCACGAGGAGCGTTCCTCACGATTTGGTTTAGATCTTAGGACTTCACTCATAGCGTGCCCTAAGATCTAAGTGAGAGGTCACAGGCAACAATCCTCAATTTTCGGTTCAGACCTTAGGAGTTTACTAGGAGCGTGCCCTAAGATTAAGGTGAGAGTTCAAGAGGAGCGTTCCTCACCATTTAGTTTAGATCTTAGGAGTTCACTTGGAGCGTTCCCTATGATCAAGGTGAGAGTTCACGAAGAGCGTTCCTCACCATTCGGTATAGATCTTAGCAATTCACTAAGAGGGTGTCCTAAGAGCAAGGTGAGAGTTCACGAGGAGCATTCCTCACCATTCGGTTAAGATCTTAAGTGTTGACCACGAGCGTGCCCTAAGATCAAGGTGAGAGTTCACGAGGAGCGTTCCTCACGATTTGGTTTAGATCTTAGGAGTTCACTCGGAGCGTGCCCTAAGATCCAAGTGAGAGTTCACAAGGAGCATTCCTCAATTTTCGGATTAGACTATAGGAGTTCACTAGGAGCGTGCCCTAAGATTAAGGTGAGAGTCCACGAGGAGTGTTCCTCACCGTTTGGTTTAGATATTATGAGTTCACTTGGAGCGTTCCCTATGATCAAGGTAAGAGTTCACGAAGAGCGTTGCTTAACATTCGGTTTAGATCTTAACAATTCACTAGGAGTGTGCCCTAAGATCAAGGTGAGAGTTCACGAGGAGCGTTCCTCTTCATTCGGTTAAGATCTTAAGAGTTCACTAGGAGCGTGCCCTAAGATCAAGGGGAGAGTTCACGAGGAGCGTTCCTCACGATTTGGTTTAGATCTTAGGAGTTCACTTGGAGCGTGCCCTAAGATCCAAGTGAGAGTTCACAAGGAGCATTCCTCATTTTTCGGATTAGACCTTAGGAGTTCACTATGAGCGTGCCCTAAGATTAAGGTGAGAGTTCACGAGGAGTGTTCCTCACCGTTTGGTTTAGATCTTAGGAGTTCACTTGGAGCGTTCCGTATGATCAAGGTGAGATTTCACGTAGAGCGTTCCTCACCATTTGGTTTAGATCTTAGCAATTCACTAGGAGCGTGCCCTAAGATCAAGGTGAGAGTTCACGAGGAGC
>JAHCHA010012360.1:7045-17494 GCA_027742795.1 Vigna hirtella | reverse complement strand
AGGAGCGTGCCCTAAGATCAAGGTGAGAGTTCACGAGGAGCGTTCCTCTTGATTTTGTTTAGATGTTAGGACTTCACTCATAGCATGCCCTAAGATCCAAGTGAGAGGTCACAGGCAACAATCCTCAATTTTCGGTTCAGACCTTAGGAGTTTACTAGGAGCGTGCCCTAAGATTAAGGTGAGAGTTCAAGAGGAGTGTTCCTCACCGTTCGGTTTAGATCTTAGGAGTTCACTTGGAGCGTGCTCTAAGATCTAGGTGAGAGTTCACAAGGAGCGTTCCTCACCGTTCGGTTTAGATCTTAGGAGTTCACTAGGAGCGTGTCCAAAGATCAAGGTGAGAGTTCCCGAGGAGCATTCCTCACCATTCGGTTTAGATCTTAGGAGTTCAATAAGAGCATGCCCTAAGATCAAGGTGAGAGTTCACGAGGTGCGTTCCTTACCATTCGGTTTAGATCTTAGGAGTTCAGTTGGAGCGTTCCCTTGATAACGGTTGATGTATCGTTACTTTTATACTTTATTTTGATATTAAAAACAACCTTTATGATTTAAAAACTAGCTTGAACTTATGATTTTGCTTTAGTTTTGTGAAAAAGAAAGTTGAGGCTATACTTGATTATGTGATCACTAAATTTACTTGAGTTTGTAGGCTATTGGAATGATTTGAAAGAAGAGTTAAAGTACCAAATAGTTGGAATACAGAAAAGTCAACTAGAATGTAGAAAATTCAACCAGAATGCAGAGAATTCAACTAGAGTGCAGAAAAGTTAACCAGAATGAAAAGTCAACCAGAGTTCAGAAAAGTGAACTAGAGTGTAGAAAAAGGGTGCTGAGCGTAGAAAAAGGGCGCTGAGTGCTAATTTCTTCTGTCTCACGCCTGAGCGCCATCGCTGAGCGTCAGTTTAGTACCCTAGCTACTGTTGGGCGCCCTTTTGGGGTGTTAAGCGCCAATTTCGTGGGCTTAAACCCATTTTCTGTTATTTTTATGTTCTATTTAAGGACTTGCATGTCCTAGGGATTGTATCTTTTGATGGCTTGAGCACAAAAACATACTTTTCACCCCTTGGGAGTAGGTTTGGGGATGTGACAACTCTCCTCTTCTCTTTCTAGGGTTTTTCTATCTCTTTCATTCTTTCATTCCATTGTTCATATAGTTTCTCCATGATAATCTAGAACTAAACCTTATTTGTTGTTGGGAAAGATGTAACCTCTTAAACTCTCATGTGTTGAATTGATTTATATTATAAATGTTTTACTTCATTAATTGTTAGGGTTTTTCCTCTTCATTCTATGCATGCTTTGTTTAACTCATTCAATTGCATGATTATTGATTTTGTCGATATGGACACATATGGGAAAATCTACAACTGGCGAAATTCTCCCAAAAGCAATATTACCTAGACATAGGGATACGAGGGTTGGTTGCCTTTAAGCTTATATGCAAATGTAATGCATAATTAATTGCTGGGAATACAAGACATTGTGATCTAATAATTAAGAGTAGACTTTCTTCACCGAGACATCAGGTTTAAGGTAAATTAGAAAGTGACATTAACATTAATGAAGAAGACGAATTCATATATTCATTAGAGTGATTAGGTGAAATCTAAACCTCCAACAACATATTCATCTCATATTTTAAATATCATCCATTCACCCTTGTGTTTAGCCTCAATTGATCAAATTTGCATTCATGTTTATTTTTATTGCATTTGCATTCAAAAAACCCAAAAATGGTTCTTAAGTCTTAATTGGTTAAGCGATTACATAACTGTTTAGTGCCGTGAGTCTCTTGGGAAATGATACTTTGTCTTACCATTTATTATTACTTGATACGATTCGATACACTTGCCGGAGTGTTAACAAGTTTTTGGCGCCGTTGCTGGGGACTCGTGGTATAACTATTCTATTTGTGTGATTCTTAACCGATTAGACTTTTTATCATTTTATCTTTTTATCTTTTTATCTTTTTAACTAGATCGTTCCCTAAGATCAAGGTGAGAGTTCACTAAAAGCGTTCGTCACCGTCTGGTTTAGATCTTAGGAGTTCACTTGGAGCGTTCCTTAAGATCAAGGTGAGAGTTCATGAAGAGCGTTCCTCACCGCTTGGTTTATATCTTATGAGTTCACTGTTAACAATATTTTTGATCTCTAGAAACGAAACCAAAAACTTGTTGATGGATCGGCAAGTGTACCGAATCGCACAAGTAATATAAAATGGTAAGACCAAGTATCGTATTCCAGAGGACTCTCGACACTAAACAATTGTGTGATAACTCAATTAATTAAGACTTAAATAAAATGAGATTGTTGGTTTTAAATGCAAAGACACAAAATTAAATATGAATGCAAATTGATCAATAGTAGAGTAATACAAAGATGAACGGATGTTGTTTAATATGAGATGAATATGTTGTTGGGGTTTGATTTCACCAAGTTTACTCTCATGTGTATAAGAATTCTTCTTTTTACATTAATATTAACGTCACTCACTAAATTACTTAGAACTCGATCCCTTGGCGCAATAAGCCTGCCTTAATTCCTAGTTCGTGCAATTCCTAGCGTTCCTAGAAAATTAAGTCTGAAGATCAAGAGCTTAAGATGACTAAGTACTCATACCCTCATCCCTGAGAAGTATTACCCTTGAGAGAATTCAACAAGAACCTGAATTGTAAGGAACCTCCCTACACTCATGCAATTCATAAATTATGCTACTAAATAAGTTAAATAGAGTAAGCATTGAAAGAGATTAATTCCCTAATAATTAATGAAAAAGCATATAAATTAAGAATCAATTCAAATACATGAGAGTTCACAAGGTTACATCATTCCCCAACAACAAATAGAGTTTAATTCCCCATAGACATGAAGAAACTATCTGAATAATGGAAAAACATGAGATAATGAAACCCTAAGAGTAGAAGAGGAAGCTCCCGCCTCCAGATCCGCCTTTAGAGAGTAGAAGAGTGTGTTGTTGTGTTTCTCCAGCCAGGGATACAAAACCTAGAGCACCTAGGTCCATTAAATTGAGTAGGAAAAGAGTAGAAACAAGGCCTGGTCCAAAAGAGTCGAAAGAGAGCAAAAACTCGGTCGGATATGCAGCGTGCGACGCTCCGGCGCCCAAGCGGTGGATGTCGATTTTCGTAGGGCATGAACCTTCGATCGGACGCCCGGGCTTCGGGGGCCGACGCTTGGACGACCTAAAAGAGCGTCTGGGCGGAGGATGCTGATTTTTCTGCGCTCAAGCTTGCTGCAGGGCGCCCAAGCTTCGTGCGGTTCCTCCTTTTGGTGCTTTTCCAAGCCTTTGTGAGCTCCATCTCCTTAGCACTTCATCTGTGCTTCCTGTATTAACTCATTTTCTATCAAAACAAAAGGAATTAGTAATAAAATCATCAAATTCAACCTCAACTCTCTTATTCACACAACTTAATGAAAAAGTATGAGTCCAAGCAAGTTTCTAAGTGAAAAAGGGTGTATTTAGTATCAAAATTACATCACAAATAACAGTATTTTCAACCGTTAACACAACCCGAAACTTAGAACTTTGCTTGTCCTCAAGCAAAAAAAATTTTAACTTACCTTTTCTGGACAATCACTACAATGACTCAACCTTTTTGAAAAACTTTTTTCTTCAAGACAAGAAATCACTTTTATCAATTCAGCATAAAGATTTCAGTCAAGATGTGCAGATTCTTTAATTCAATCCAAATCAATGTGATGCTCATGTATTTCAACAGATGTCATCCTTAAGAATGATCAATCAACCAAGCAAGGATGTAATAAGAAATTCAAAGAACTATTCCTCACCAAAGAAAGTGTTTCACTCAAGCACTCAAAAGTATATTACTCAAGCACTCGAAAGTGTATCACTCAACTCACAAGTGTATAGTGAGATCTCTCAATCACTCTGCTATCACAATATCACACAAATTAATTTTGCCTTTCATTTTAGCAAAATCAAACATACTCACAAGCAGGTTTTCATCACAAGGGCTTTTCTTGGCTTGTAACTTGGTTGGGCAAAGAAGAAACATGGTATTTTAGGAATGCAAAATCCTTGAGTTAAGAGAGATATTTATGAATTTAACAATTACACACAGGTTCTCTTTTCAAGAAGATCTTTCCCAACCTTTTTCCCTTGCAGTGAGCTTTCTTTTCTTTCTTTTTATTTTTCTTTTCTTTTGATTTTTCTTTTCTTTTTGCTTAGTGCTTATTATCCTACAACCCCGAACTTGAACCTTTTTCAATACCTTACAAATATTCTCAACTCAAGGTAAAGAATTTAAACAGGGTTTTCAAAACATGCTTAAGGCTAAAGGTTCAAAGGATGGAACAATCTGTTCTCTTTTTATTTGGAAAAAAATTCATGAATAGGCTAAAAAATTAAGGGATAACAAAAGATGGCCTTGATCATATGGAACCTGCAAACAAGTAGTTCAATCACAGAAAATTTTGGCAAAATCATTCATGCTTCCAAAGTAATAGCAATTATTCACAACAACTCTGAAGCCTAAAACTCATACAGGTAAACTCTCAAGTCCTAAAATTCAGAAAAACATCCTGCTCAATATCTCAATCAAGTTTTACCTCAAGCACCTGTTTCATACTCTGTGAGCTATCACCCGTATATCAACACATTGTGCATCATCTCAACATCAATCCACACACTAGAATATCACAAAGCAATACTTATCACAATTGAATCAAAGCAGTGAAGTTAATTCAAGCAAAGTACAATAAATAAAAGAAAAAATTAAAACAGAAACAAAATACAATTAATCAAAACAATAAAACAAAAATAGAAAAATAAAATAAAACTTTGTAAAACACTGGGTTGCCTCCCAGCAAGCGCTTCTTTAACGTCACTAGCTTGACTCCATTAAGCTCTCTGGATCACCCAATTCCAACTTTAATCTTGGTGTTCTCCTTTCTGTCTCCACACCAACTTAGGGCTTTCCCCATTTTATGACTCCCAAGAGTGTAGGGAATAGTGAAATTTCCCGGATCTTAGCTTTTGGAGGAAGTGCCTTCTGCAGGATCATACTACAATTGTCTTGTACCTCAATTGTTTCCTCCTCTGAACTTTTTCTCTTTTTATTGAATTTCTTCAGGAAGTTAACATAACTGGGGACCTGTTGCAATGTCCTAGTCACAGGAATTGTAATCTCCACTTCCTTGAAGATTTCCATGGATTACTTAAACTGTCTTTCCTTCTCCTCCCTAGAATAATTCTTTGGGTAGGGAAGAGGTTTTCAATATAATTCTTTCTTTTCTTCCTTATCCTCTTCCTTTCCTTTTTTCTTTTCTTCTCTCTCACTCTCTTCTTTTTCTTTCTCTATATCTATCTCTTTTTCACCCAAACTTTCTTTTTCTTTTCTCTCTTTTTTTCTCTCATCTTCTTCCTCTCTTTTTCTCTTTTCTTTTACCTCATTCTCTTCTTTTTCTTTCTTTTCCTCTACATCTTCCTCTTTTTTAGTCACACTTTCTTCTTCTTTTCTCTCTATTTGTCTCTCATATGAAACCTTGCCACTTTCAGTAACAATAGTTGTGCACTCTTTATAGGGTTCATTTTGTCCTTAAGATAATCCAGCTTCTGAATTATGAACCTACATTGCGCCTCCATCCTAATGCATGCTGCTTGAGTTTCATTATAATGAGACTCAGCCATCTGCATGAACTATTGAAGTGTGTCATCCATCTTAGCCCATCTTTTTGATATAAAGGTTTGTTGTTGCCATTGTTGTTGTGGTTCTCTATAAAATTGTTTGGCAGCATGCTCAAATTGACTTTGATCCATGCTTGAGTGAGGTTCCCACCAGTGGTTGAAATTACTTTGGTGGAACTGAATGTCCATATAGTTAACTTCTTGTCCGAATTGCATCCTGCAAGCATTAGACACAAACCCTAGAAAAAACTGTTAGCACAAAAATAAAAATAAAAATAAAAGATACGAAAATAAAATAAAATAAAATAAAAAAAGTAAAATAGAATAAAGAACAAATTAATTAAGAATCACAAAAATAGAGTAGTTTAAACCGTGAGCCCCGACAATGGCGCCAAAAACTTATTAACAATATTTTTGATCTTTAGAAACGAAACCAAAAACTATTTGATGGATCAGCAAGTGTACCGAATCGCACAAGTAATATAAAATGATAAGACCAAGTATCGTATCTCAGAGGACTCTCGGCACTAAACAATTGTGTGATAACTCAATTAATTAAGACTTAAATAAAATGAGATTGTTGGTTTCAAATACAAAGACATCAAATTAAATATGAATGCAAATTGATCAATAGTAGAGTAACACAAAGATGAACGGATGTTGTTTAATATGAGATGAATATGTTGTTACGGTTTGATTTCACCAAGTTTACTCTCATGTATATAAGAATTCTTCTTTTTACATTAATATTAACGTCACTCACTAAATTACTTAGAACCCGATCCCTCAGCGCAATAAGCCTGCCTTAATTCCTAGTTTGTGTAATTCCTAGCGTTCCTAGAAAATTAAGTCTGAAGATCAAGAGCTTAAGACGACCTAGTACTCACACCCTCATCCTTGAGAAATATTACCCTTGGGAGAATTCAACAAGAACCTGAATTGTAAGGAACCTCCCGACACTCATGCAATTCATAAATCATGCTATTAAAAGAGTTAAATAGAGCAAGCATTGAAACAAATTAATTCCCTAATAATTAATGAAAAAACATATAAATTAAGAATCAATTCAAATACATGAGAGTTCACAAGGTTACATCATTCCCTAACAACAAATAGAGTTTAGTTCCCCATAGACATGGAGAAACTATCTGAATAATGGAAAACCATGAGATAGTGAAACCCTAAGAGTAGAAGAGGAAGCTCCCGCTTCCAGATCTGCCTTTAGAGAGTAGAAGAGTGTGCTGTTGTGTTGCTCCAGCCAGGGATACAAAACCTAGAGCGCTTGGGTCCATTAAATTGAGTAGGAAAAGAGTAGAAACAAGGCCCGGTCCAAAAGAGTCGAAAGAGAGCAAAAACTCGGCCAGAAATGCAACGTGTGACGCTCGGGCGCCCAAGGGGTGGACGTCAATTTTCGTATAGCGTGAACCTTCGATCGGACGCCCGGGCTTCGGGGGCCGACGCTTGGTCGACCTAAAAGAGCGCCTGGGTGGAGGATGCCGATTTTTCTGCGCTCAAGCTTGCTGCAGGGCGCCCAAGTTTTGTACGGTTCCCCTTTTTGGTGCTTTTCCAAGCCTTTTTTAACTCTATCTCCTAAGCACTTCATCTGTACTTCCTATATTAACTCATTTTGTATCAAAACAAAGGGAATTAGTCATAAAATCATCAAATTCAACCTCAACACTCTTATTCACACAACTTAATGAAAAAGTATGAATCCAAACAAGTTTCTAAGTGAAAAAGGTTGTATTTAGTATCAAAATTAAATCACAAAAAATGGTATTTTCAATCGTTAACATTCACTTGGAGCGTGTCCTAAGATCAAGGTGAGAGTTCGCGAAGAGCGTTCCTCACCGTTCAGTTTAGATCTTAGGAGTCCACTGGGAGCGTGCCCTAAGATCAAGGTAAGAGTTCACGAGGACAGTTCCTCACCATTTGGTTTAGATCTTAGGAGTTCACTAGGAGCGTGTCCTAATATGAAGGTGAGAGTTCTCTAGGAGCGTTCCTCACCGTTCGGTTTAGATCTTAGGAGTTCACTAGGAGCGTGCCCTAAGATCAATGTTAAAGTTCACGAGGAGCGTTCCTCACGATTTGGTTTAGATCCTAAGAGTTCACTTGGAGTGTTCCCTAAGATCAAGGTGAGAGTTCACGAAGTGTAGAAACCGTGGAATCCACAACCGACTCCATATGAGAAAACCACAAAATTGGAGGATACTTTCCCGCAATTCATGAAAATGAGTGTCTCTTATTGTAAGAATGTAGAGGCTGCATTTCACAGTATGAAGATGCACATTGGGCAAATGGTCAACAAGATGGAAGGTTGTGAGAAGGATGCAAAGTGTAATTTGAGGGAAGAGTGTAAAACCATTTTTAAAAGAAGTGGTAAAGTGTTAGAGGAAAGAAAAGTAGAGAGAAAATGAGAGTGGGAAAGAAACACTTGAATGGAAAGATAGGGTTGTGAAAGAAAAAAAGAGAGAAGAGGAAGATGAGAGAAAAAAAGAAAAAGAAAAAGAAAAAGAAGAGGTAGACGAAAGAAAAAAAGAAAGAGAGTTAGAAAAGACACTTCCTTATCCAAAGATTTATTCAAGGAAGGAGAAAGAAAAACAACTAGGGCAGTTCATGGAATGTTTAAAAAATTGGAGATTACTATTCCTTTCTCTGAAGCATTGCAACAAATGTCATCCTATGCAAAATTTTTGAAGGAACTCCTTACAAAGAAAAGAAAATATATTGAGAAGGAGACCATTGAAGTGAAAAATATATTGATGGGAAAGTGCATACCTAGAGAGAATATTCTTAATGGCATACAAAAGAATGGAGAGAATTTAAAAATGGAAAAGATTAGACAAAAGGGTACTTATGACTTGAAGATGCGCCACTTGAAGGAGGCTCAAAGATAAGCATCAAAGGATGACCGCCACTTGCTTAAGCAAGATAAGGTCTGCCCAAAGAGGGACTTTGGAGATAGAATACTATCTCAAAAGAGGATTGCAAATGTGCAAATCAACTCAAGAAATCAATTGATTCAAAGGTGAGTGTACAAAGGAGACCCCTAAGACTTATTATATAGCCTTTGGAATGAGCTTGGATGCAAGATCTAGGAGATGTGGGACTTTAGAGTGAGGAGGCCGGCCAGCCAGCTGCAGCACGTCCTCTAGGAGCTTTGAAGTCCCACATTGATGAAATCTCTGCACTCCAAAGGGTTTATAAGGCAACTAGTTCTCCTATAGTTCAAAAACATGAAAACTACCTATGCTACCTTGCATTAACGCCTAGGACGCCCATCTCCTCTCCTTTTCTTTTTAAGACCAAGCCATGAAAAGTCCCACATTGCTTGTTCTTAAAGAGAAAGAAGTGTTTATAAGCGTTTATTCACAATAACTAAGAGAAAGAAATCAAAGAGGCAAATACACGCCTATGAAACCTATTCTACTTTGTTTTGTACAAATGTATAAAGAAGACAAGAAGTAAAATGATTTCCTTTAGCCATGCTTCTTGTCATCCTTTTATTCTCTTCATTACTTGGCCTATCCATGATCACATCAATTGAAGTGCAAGGTAACTGCTGTGCAATCATACAACAATTTCCTCCTAAGTTTAAAGATCCAGGGAGCTTCACTATTCCATGTACCATAGGAGAATTGGAAGTTGGAAGGGCGTTGATTAATTTGGGAGCCAACATTAATTTAATGTCGCTTTCTATGTTCAAAAGAATTGAGGGTTTGAAACTCAAACCCACTATAATGGCTCTTCAATTGGTAGACAAGTCTCTTAAATATCCGTATGGGGTAGTTGAAGATGTACTAATAAAGGTTGACAAATTTGTATTCCCACTTGATTTTGTTATAATGGAGATGGAGGAGAATGAAGATGTGCCTCTCATTCTTGGGAGACCATTTATGAATACTGCTAGAGTTTTAATTGATGTGGAGAATGGTAAGCTTAAAGTGAGAGTTCAAGATGAAGAAGTGAATTTTGATGTATTCAAAGCCATGACACATCCTAACGATGATAAAACATGTTTTCAACTTGATATACTTGATGAAGTTTGTATGGTGAAAGAAAGGATGGTACGTTATTCTTCTCCATTAGAGAAAACTCTTATTGATGCTTGTAAAGACTTGAATGAAGAAGAAGAGAAATTCATTGATGAATGTGTGACGGATTTGGAGACATTGAAGGAGATTCCAGTGGAGGATGTTAAGTTTGAGACAATTGATACTAAAGAAGAAGTCAAAGCAAAGAAGTTAGAATTAAAGATGTTACCATTGTTTACCTCTCGGCAAGTGTAACCGAATCGTAGCAAGTAAGAATCCTGGTAAGACCAAGTATCGTTTCCCAAGAGACTCAAGGCTTAGACACTCATGTGATTAATTAATTAATTAAGACTTGTGAACAAAGTGTTATAAGTTTCAAAAGCAAAACACTTAAAAGTAAATATGTATGCATATGATGATCAATGGCAAGAAGAAACAAAAGCGTGAATTGAATTATATGGATGAATATGTTGTTGGGGTTTATCAAGTTCATCTTTTCCACTCTCTTGTATTTAGGAATTCATCAATCTTTTCATTAATGTTAATGCCACTTTCTAAATTACTTTAAACCCGATCTCTCAGTGAAGAAAGCCTAATCATAATCACTAGTTTACAATCTCTTGTCTCCCTAGCAATTAATCATGCATTATAGTGAACAGAACCTTAAAGGCAACCAACCATCATACTCCTATCTCTAGGTTGGTAATTGATCAGTGTCGCACCATAATCAAATTAATTGCAATTGAAATGCAG
>JAHCHA010012356.1:0-11615 GCA_027742795.1 Vigna hirtella | reverse complement strand
CATCTTCGAAGCTTCCATCTTCGCTGTCGTTCTCTCCTCCGTCTTCAATACGTGCGTTCAACCGTTCGATATTCTCTGTGGCTGTGTGGTCCATCTTTACCCTAATACGGGCGTTGAACCCTTCCATCTTTTGTGTGGGTCTGTCGCCCACAGAGAAACCCTTCCATCTTGTGTGTCGCTCTGTCCTCCATCTTGAACCGTACTGGTGTTGTGTTTTGGCATTCGGAAAGCGGGTGTGGTTGTTTTGTTCTGCATTTCGCGTCTGGTGGAGGAGGCCGTGGAGCAGTGTTATCCGTTTTTATTGGTGTAAGTAAAAATGGCCGACCCCTGACATTGTGTTTTACATTGTGTTTTTGGTGTTTCATTAAGTTGAATGATATAACTGAGTGTGGAATGTTATCTTGTTAGGGCCGTTTCAATGGAAGGGAAAAAACCAAGTGTAAGAAAAATTTTAATTTTGTGTTTATATATTATTTAATTATCGTATGAATTGTAGTTATTAATAATTTTTTATCATTTTTTTTGTAGTGGCGACTTCTTATCTCGATGGATTCATCGATCATTATTCAAATGAATCGTTTACTACGACAGTGTCATGTGGAGCGGATTAGGATGACTCCATTTATGTGGTGTTTGAATATTCAAAGCCCTGTGGAGGTGAATTTGAAATTATTGAAGGTTATGGTTTGCAGGTGGGTTGGGCATGATAACAGTTTTAGAGTAAGTCAACAGTTGGTGCCCTTTAGAGTTATTGATGTGTTCATGAGCATAGGTTTAGAAATAGGTGGTTTAGAGATTCCTTTTGATGAAGTAGTTGTTGGATTGGTTGGTGAAATGTTCAAATCAAAAACCATCAATTTGAATGACTTGACGGACATGTTTAATGTCATTGTTCATGATAAAAACATTGATGTTGATGTAGTGTGTAGGTTATATATATTAGTTTGTTTGGTTGTTTTCTATTTTCCTAGGAAATCAAGGCATGTTTGTAACATGCCTTTTGAAGTGTTAGATGACTTAGACAGTTTGTGTCTATACGATTGGTGCACCGGTGTACATAAACATATTGTAGAGAATTTAAATAAATGTAAGAAGAAAATTATGAGAGCAGGTATCGCCCAGTCACTCACTCTTAGTGGCAATGTGGCAGTGTTGCAGGTAACATGATTTGTAGTTTACTATTTTGATGTTGCAGAACATTGTGAATTAGGTTTGATGAAATAATTTTATGATATTGTAGGCTTGGGCAGTTGAAAGACTTTCTTTGCATGGTCATCCTTCACACAGGTTTTTCCCGCGCATAATGCGATGGTTCCCGTATAAATCGAGGACCGAAAAAATTGAACATATTTTTATGACCGGAGATGTAAGTGTTTTGTTTTTCGTTATTTTGTATGTTAAAATGGATTGTCTATTTTGTCTGAATTTGTTGTGTGATATTGGTGCAGTTAAATATGGAGTGGTATCTACGAAAGGAAGATCGTCATCGGCCGAAAATCCGTGCAGCTTTCAACATGGATGACGGAGGGATGAGTGAAGGATCCTTGGCTGAAGGATCCAAGGTTGAGAAAGATGATGATGATGACGAAAGCTCTGATGACGGGACATGGGAAGCAGGTACCGAGGAGAGATTGAGGAAAAACAATGAAGATATCAGAGCATTGAATGCCAAGATTGGAGTTCTTACTAGGGAGTTATTTGAAATTTGTCAAACTCCAATCTTTACTGAAGCAGATGCATGTGGCACTGATGAAGAGGTTGGTGGTGGAGTTGATGAAGCACCTGAAGTTGGAGGTGAGGAGAAGCCTGAAGTTGGGGGAGACGAAGAGGCTGAAGTTCGTCCTGATTGTGGATTTGAAGAAGAAGGTGATGGTAATGCAGTTCATGACCCCCTAGGTGCATATACTGAAGTAAGAGGGGAGGATAAAACCGCACATGAAGAGGAGATAGTTTCAAGAACTGTTGATAACATTCATTGTATTGAAATCGATGATGATGGTGATGAAGAAGAACGGGAGGTCGTACCATTGGTTATACCCCCATTGCGCAGTTTTGTTGGTGATCCAAGCACCATTGTTGATGTAGACCAATTGTACAAAGCAATCAGCGTCAGAGAGATGACCATATATAGGTATATGTTGTGAATTGTAGTTGTGGTTGACGAATCTCTATTGTTTGTGATTGACTAATATTTATATGTTTAGGGTTGTATGCGAGATAATTGGGCAAACCTTGAGCACGACTTCATTTTACACTTTGGCCCGATAAAATACGTTGATAACATGGTTAGTATTGTGACATTTGTTTGTGCTTCAGGTTTTAGTTTATGTTAGTAATGTGAAAATTTTTGATTGTGTAGGTGGTGTTATTTGCTTGTACGATCTTTATGTACTTTGAGAAAAGGTTGTTCGGTGTTGTTAAGAGGATTCATTTTAGTCCGTTATACTCGGTAAATAAAATTTGATATTGTATCATATATTTGATTGAAGAAAGTATTTTTGATTGATTTTTTATTGATGATTTTGAAATTGTCCACAGCACCATATTCTTACAGATTATAGGAAACGTCCACAAAATCGTCATGTATTCACGCTTCATAACTATAACAGTTATCTGCGTTGCGATCATTTTGGACTTCGAGACTTTGCCACAGCGGACTTTGTGAGTAACCTTTAATTTGCAAATTTTGTCGACTTTTGGTTGTAAATGTGTTACTGAAATTGTTTATATTGTTTGTAGTTGTTTCTGCCATTTGTCCACGATGATCATTGGTGGTGTTATTCAGTGAAATTGAGTTCATTGGAGATTTTTGTGATTGACTCATTGGGTAAGGGGATCAGAGACCGCAAAAGGATAGACACAGCTGTTGTAAGATTCCACATCTTTCATTGTTGATGACCGTGTGATTATGACATAACCCTGTGTTGTTTAACAATTTATTGTATTTGTTAACTGGTAGGCTGAAAATATGGCATGGTTTTTTTGCATCTTGATGAATAGACTGGAAGGTAGTATTGGTCCTTTGACTGTTAAACAAGCAAATATCCCATCCCAACCAAACTTGTAAGTTTCTTCAACTGTACTGCCGGATTATATTGTGTTGTGATGTATATGGGAAAAAGTAATTTGATGTGGTGGGTATATTATTTCAGACATGATTGTGGAGTCATAATGTTGAAAGCAATGGAAATCTGGGATGGAGACGAAAAATACAACGGGAAAAGCATGCCTCAATATACAACTGTAAGTTGGAACTGTGTGTTTGATAAAATTCTTGTATGTGCTGGTTTGTAATGTGGAAAATGTTGGTTTCAGGAGGAGCTGCTTGGGATTAGAAAGAAATATGTATGTGACTGGATCCTGGACAACGAGAACATAAGAAGAATGGAAGCCCTACAGCTATATGGCATTGTTTAGGATTGCTAAGAAATGATAAAATTTGACATGTAACAGATGTTCAAATATGTACCTAATGTTAGTTGACAATGTACACTATGTGTTTGTAATAAGATTAGTGGCTGGATTTTCAAATGAATTGTTTTTACTTTGTGTTTGTGTTTGTTATAATGACAAAATTATGGATTGAAAAATGAACGCAGCATTATAATAAGTATTTGAAAAGTACGAGACCATTTTCAGTAAAATTAATGGTAATTAATGCGAGGGAGTTGATCAAGTTCTGAGTTGGGAGATGGCTGTTGGTGATTGATGTGAACCCAAGAAGTGTGGAGTGACCCGTGATGAGTAGGGGGACCAAGTAGTGCAAGGGATGACTAAGAGTGTTGAAAAAAGGCTCTGGTAATCATTTACACAGTTGTGGTAAACGATTACCCGAGAGAAAATTGGATTTTGTACAGAAAGTCCAACAGAGGTAGTCAGTCAGGTAAACAGGGGTGACCATTGTCAAAAAAAGTGAGTTTTAGGCACTTTTGCACTTGTCTGAGGGTGGTCCTGGTGTTTCAGTGGTGGGAGAGGGTGGTTGGTGATGTGATGTGAGGCCAAGGAGTGTGGCCAAGGAGTGTGGAGTGACCCCTCATCAGTTGGAGGACCAAGCTGTGCAAGGGATGACTGAGGGTATTCAAAAAAGGCTCTGGTAATCGTTAACCACTTCCTGGTAAACGATTACCCGAGAGAAAATTAAATTTTGTACATAAAGTCCAACTGAGGTAGTCAGTCAGGTAAACAGGGGTGACCATTGTAAAAAAAAGTGAGTTTTAGGCACTTTTGCACTTGTCTTAGGCTGGTCCAGGTGTTTCAGTGGTGGGAGAGGGTGGTTAGTGATGTGATGATGTCCCAAGGAGTGTGGAGTGACCCCTCATCAGTAGGAGGAGCAAGCTGTGCAATGGATGACTGAGAGTGTTGAAAAAAGGCCATGGTAATCGTTTACAACTTCCTGGTAAACGATTACCCGAGAGAAAATGGTATTTTGTACAGAAAGTCCAACAGAGGTAGTCAGTCAGGTAAACAGGGGTGACCATTGTCAAAAACAGTGAGTTTTAGGCACTTTTGCACTTGTCTGAGGGTGGTCCTGGTGTTTCAGTGGTGGGAGAGGGTGGTTAGTGATGTGATGATGTTCCAAGGAGTGTGGAGTGACCCCTCATCAGTTGGGGGAGCAAGCTGTGCAAGGGATGACTGAGAGTGTTGAAAAAAGGCCTTGGTAATCGTTTACAACAGCCTGGTAAACGATTACCCGAGAGAAAATGGCATTTTGTACAGAAAGTCCAACTGAGTTAGTCAGTCAGGTTAACAGGGGTGACCATTGTCAAAAAAATTGAGTTTTAGGCACTTTTGCACTGGTCTTAGGCTGGTCCAGGTGTTTCAGTGGTGGGAGAGGGTGATTGGTGATGTGATGTGAGGCCAAGGAGTGTGGAGTGACCCCTCATCAAGTGGGGGAGCAAGCTGTGCAAGGGATGACTGAGGGTGTTCAAAAAAGGCTGTGGTAATCGTTTACAACCTCTTGGTAAACGATTACCCGAGAGAAAATTGGATTTTGTACAGAAAGTCCAACTGAGGTAGTCAGTCAGGTTAACAAGGGTGACCATTGTAAAAAAAAGTGACTTTTAGGCACTTTTGCACTTGTCTGAGGCTGGTCCTGGTGTTTCAGTGGTGGGAGAGGGTGATTGGTGATGTGATTATGTCCCAAGGAGTGTGGAGTGACCCCTCATCAGTTGGGGGAGCAAGCTGTGCAAGGGATGACTGAGAGTGTTGAAAAAAGGCCTTGGTAATCGTTTACAACTTCCTGGTAAACGATTACCCGAGAGAAAATTGGATTTTGTACAGAAAGTCCAACTGAGGTAGTCAGTCAGGTTAACAGGGGTGACCATTGTCAAAAGCAGTGAGTTTTAGGCACTTTTGCACTTGTCTGAGGGTGATCCTGGTGTTTCAGTGGTGGGAGAGGGTGCTTAGTGATGTGATGATGTCCCAAGGAGTGTGGAGTGACCCCTCATCAGTTGGGGGAGCAAGCTGTGCAAGGGATGACTGACAGTGTTGAAAAAAGGCCTTGGTAATCGTTTACAACTTCCTGGTAAACGATTACCCGAGAGAAAATTGGATTTTGTACATAAAGTCCAACTGAGGTAGTCAGTCAGGTTAACAGGGGTGACCATTGTAAAAAAAAGTGAGTTTTAGGCACTTTTGCACTTGTCTGAGGCTGGTCCTGGTGTTTCATTGGTGGGAGAGGGTGGTTGGTGATGTGATTATGTCCCAAGGAGTGTGGAGTGACCCCTCATCAGTTGGAGGACCAAGCTGTGCAAGGGATGACTGAGTGTGTTGAAAAAAGGCTGTGGTAATCGTTTACGACAGCCTGGTAAACGATTACCCGAGAGAAAATGGGATTTTGTACAGAAAGTCCAACTGAGGTTGTCAGTCAAGTTAACAGGGTGACCATTGGAAAAAAAAGTGAGTTTTAGTTTTACAGACAACTGCAATGTTATTAAGTGGTATTGGTTAGTGGTATTGGTGTTTTACTCACAACTGCAATGGTATTAAGTGTAGCATAAATTGAACATTACATAATAAATGTCGAGAATTGAGGAACCAGTTTGAAAGTAAACAACTTCATTAAATTAAAGACTTGAAATTATCAAAGTAGGAACTGTGGTACATAGTTCTTTATAATGCAGAAAATAAAGCCTAAACAACCAATTCTAAGTCTGAGGATTGTTTTCAGAAGCACTTTGGAAGTGTTGCATATGTTGTTCAATGTTCCCAACGCGCGATTTCAACGCATCAAACCTTGTAGTGATGACCATGTCCATGTTTCCAAATCTTGTTTCAAGGGCATCAAATCGAGTTTCAAAGGCATCAAATCTTGTACCAACAAAGGTTTGAAGTTGTTCTATGCGGTTGATGACATTATTTAGTGTTGTAGATGAACTGCCTTGTTCATCATCTTGTCCTTGTTCATGTTGACCTTTTTGTATGGGGGGATGGGGGGCGTTGCCTTTGGGAACCCATTCTCCTTCATCATTTTGCACATAACCAAATGATGCTACAACTTCACAACCAATTTTTTGCTTCAACTTGAGTTCTGAAATGGGATCACTTTCAGTAGGCACTTCAAAGTGTTCCATGAAGATGGTTATCAAATGTGGATATGGCAACTTTGCGTTCTCCCTTAATGCTCTTTTCATCTTATATCTAATAAGATGTCCCCAGTTAATGTGAATGGAATTGAAAAATGCCCATAGTAGCATAATATCCTCTTCGGATGCCTGACCAATATTGGTTGCACGAGGAATTAATACTCTAGTGAGAACGTAATGAAGTATCCGTGGTTGAACCTTCATTTGCCCCGCTAGTATTCTAGATTGTATGACTGCATCATCTCTACACAGTAGTTGCCTTGCAGTCACAGAATCGTATTGTTCTTTCCACTGATCTACAAGTTTTCCTTCGTAACAAACACCATCAGATGGGAGATTAGTGAGTTGTTGAAAAAGATTAGGGCTCACCCTAATTTTTACACCTTTAACCTCGCTTCGAATAACCCCAGTATCCGATATTGACATGTTGCTGTAGAACACTCTGACTAATTGTGGGTGGTAATGTCTTCTTAAACACACAAATTCAGTCAGCCCAGCTTCGTGTAATATGTCATAGAATTGAAAATTTTTTCCTTCAAAGTATTCGTACTCTAGATACTTACTTTCCAAAATTTCCCGATTGACAAAATGTTGGGCATATTTCTCCTGTTGCTCATCCGACGAGAAGAGATCATTGGTAGGCGTTGGAGGGGATGACGATGGTGATGGGGTTGGACTCCGGCGGCGTCGACGTCCACCAATGGAAGAAGATGCCTTTTGTTTCTTCGTTCCACGATCACCCATTGTATTTCGTTTAGGGTTTTCCACTGAGAGAAGTGAGCTTTTGCAAACGATTTTGAGGAAGGACGTGTATGGGCGGTTATGTACATGATTGCAATTTATAGACGTTATGCAGTGGGATAGTTTGGTTTAATTAACTAAACACAGTAATCGATTACCACATCCTCGTAATCGATTACTGTGTCAAATTCTGGTGTAGTCATATGCATTCCAAACATTGATTAATGGGATTTCATGGATGACCATTTTAACTTACAAAAACAGAAAAAAAAATAACAAAAAAACAGCAAAGAAGTTGTATATATCAACTGATGTTGTTATCGAAATTGTTATGTACAGCTGACAACAACGACAAAAATCCAAAATGACCAATTTCGGTATCTTGTGATGGTTGGATAGTGTCGGCTTCAAATTGTACACGGTCATCACGTTCAACAACATTACTTGCTCTTTCGCCCTGAAACAACACAAGTAGTAAGTTAAACATAATTGATAGACAAAAAAGTATTTAATGAATATTTTGAACGTAATTAATGACTCACGCATTGTTCGGTGGGTGGTGTTGAAGTCTTTGTGAATGAAGTTGACTTTCTTCTTTTGGTTATTTTCTCAATAGTGGACTTCAACCTATTTGTGCGTGGACATCCTTTTCGCTTAACAGTTGCAGGACTGTGTACAAGGACATCAGATGTTCCAACTGGACTAAGTGGTATTGACGTGCATGCACCAGTATCGTATCTTAGTTGGCCTGCATCACTGATGATGTTATTTGTCATGGAAGAACTGAACCCAAATTTCTTACCCAAACAATTAAGTTCTTTTTCCAATTCAGTACTAGCTTCCTCAAACTCACATGCAACTTCAGCAATTTCATAAAAACGTTTGCACAACAGTTTGTATCTTTGCATGCGTGGTTCATTTGTGGAATTACTATACGATGCTGTTATTAGTGTGTGTCTTCTTCGAATATTTTTGCTCCAGCGCCTCAAAATGTATTGTGAGGGAACACTGTAAACATCTTCTTGACCAAATACCAAAAGGGAATGGCGACATATAATTCCTCTAAACTCAAAGAGTTGGCAAGAGCAAGTGGTTATCTGTGTGACGGGATCAAATTGAACTTTGTAAAATTTATCTGGTACACGATTACCCTCCCACATTCGTTCCTCTTTTACAGTGTAAGTGTTCCATAAGTCCTCCTTTAAGGTGTCTTTGATGAAACAATTCATCCTTGAACGGAATTCAGTTTGGACCTCCTCAAACTTTGCATGTGTGTATTCCACTTGAAATTGTCTCTCAATTGGTGACTGAGAACCACATGCAATAGTGGTGTTCATGGAGGAGAAGTCCGCTTCTATTTCCTTCTGGGCCTTTACCCTAAGTGCATTGTCGTATTGGACCACAAATTGTTGAAGTGTTGTTGTAGAATTGATAAATCCATCAAAAAAGGCATTCATTCCCTCACTTCTCTGAGTCGAAGACATGCCTGCCCAAAAATCTTTTTTCAAGTAACACGGAACCCATTTATGTCTCTCTTCGTACAAATTACATAGCCATTCATTTTGCTCCAATCCATGTTTGGTAAGTAGTTCCTTCCAACCATTTTCAAATTTTGTTGGACAAACACAATCATATATAAGCGCATGTAGTTCGGTTTTGATAACGGGATTATTTCTATACCCGTGCAGTTTTTCAGGCAACTTCTTCAGGATGTGCCATAAACACCACCTGTGCCTCGTATCAGGAAACACTTGTTCAGTAGCGTTGGCCATTGCTCTGCATTGGTCAGTAATAATACCTTGAGGACTCTTATTACGCATGCATCTTAGCCAACATTGGAACAACCATACAAATGAGACAGTGTCTTCCGAAGACAACAATCCACAACCAAGTAAAATGGAGTGTCCATGATGGTTAACTCCAACAAAAGGCGCAAATGGCATGTCGTACTTATTTGTTAAGTAAGTGGTGTCAAAGGAAACAACATCACCAAATTCTTCACATGCAGCACGACTTCTTGCATCAGCCCAAAACACACTACAGATTTTATTCCCTTCATCGAGTGCAATGTCATAGAAGAACTCGTTATTTCTATCTTTCATTGACGAAAAGTGTCGTAGGAGTGCCTGACATCACCATCCTTACATAAAGATCTTCTGTGTTGGCCAATGTAGTTTCTTGCGTCCCGCTCGACGAAGTCCATGTTTTCATACCCCCCGCATCGTTGACAATGCTAAGGAAACTCTTATTTAACCTAACTCCAGCATCGTGGTTGACCTCCAACGTGTGTTTTGCATGCATGCTTAACTTTCTATTGGCTGCAAATAGTTTGGAGTTATTTGGGCAAAGATCATGGTTGTGGTCCAGAACAACGGTCCTTATAAACCACTTGTCCTCCTTCTTTGCAATGGTTATCCCAGCAGGACATTGGTTAATTTGACTTGGAAGTGTTTTTACCACTGGTTTGACGGAAGACACATATTTTCCCTCCCTTGAACAAACTATTCTGAGGTAGTAAACGTTGTTGTCTTTATCTTTTTTAGAAGTTCTAGTCCGCACGGCAAACCCACGTCAAATGGCGTAGTTTGTGTAAAAATTTTTAGCTTCAATCATTGAGTCAAAACACATATGCACTGTTGGGTCCATCTCCATTAACCTTTCATTACGGTCATCAACATTGTCATTATAGTCATTCCCTTGATCCCCATCCATTGTGTGCGTTGACATTAAACCCACCTTTAGAGATAAAGCAAATGATATTGACTCATCACACTTACCACAATGACCACTGCCAACTACAAAAATAATGAAAATAAAATCTTTTCGAATAAGTTAATAAAAACGTACCCTGGTGGAAAATCCTGTGCCCTTTAATGAAGGTCAAGTGGTCCTAACCAACCTCATCTTCTACATTTACGTCCACCATAAATGAACCTTATGTGCTTCTCACCAAACCTCCGAACTTCGTTGTCGCCCTTCTCTTTAATGAACACCCGGGTAAGTTGTCTGCAAGTGCTTGGTTAATGGAAGTAAATGTTAACGTTGGATGTTGAGGCAGGTGTGTAGTCCCGCCAAAGGTCATCTTTTTGCCTTGTCAAGCACGTATTTGCTTATCCTGTGAAAGCATGCATTGATGGTTGTCAGCATAAAGTTTCTCTCTCCTAACCCACAATCAATGGTTTGTCACTTTTAAAGGCTACCCATCAAATCAGACTATCTCCCCACAATTAATGTAACTTGATTTGAACAAGTTAACTTTATGGAAATAGATATAATATAAAATTTATTTTTTGTTACATTGATTTCATGTAATGTGATTGTCCACGTACTTGTATTTAAATTTCGGGGCGAAACCCATTGTGTACGCTTGAATCAGGTGACAGTATCTGTAACCCGTTTACCATTCTTTCAGTTGTGAGTTACTTCTTTAATCATCCTAGTGATGTATCGTCGTTAACCTAGAATTTTAATTTGGACAGGAAATTTCTGCATAATCATGGATGCATGGGAAGACCTTGTTTATGATGATGATGTCCTTGAATCGTTTTTGAAAAAATGCGATGCTTCCGCAACGCTTATTCCTGGTCCTGCAGGTAACATCCAAGCAGCTTTCATGAATAGAACGGGAACAGAACAACCCAAATCGACACAAGAATTTGCTCGTGAAGTTGCTGACGCAACCTATGAACGAGATTTCAACTCCAATGCTTGGAAATGGGCACAGATGTTTATTGAACACCACGGTACAGTGAATCTCATACACGCTTCCAACAACATTATTACGTTTACTAGTTCTAATTTGTTTTCATATATTTTTATCATAGGTCTCGTAAAGGATGGAAAATTCGAGAACGTTAACTCCCTCCAAGAGGCAAAATCAGTTGAGGTCCTTCCATTTGTTGTTTGCATATTGAAAGAGTGCAAGCCAAATGGGTTGGGAGATATGCAGTTGACTCTTAAGGTAATATTTGTTTTATTGAACAACAGAAGATGTTATGGTACATTACTAACTTATTATACCAACTTCTGAAGGACCCAACTGCCACGATGAAGGCTTCCTTGCACAAGAAAGTTCTTCAAGATCCTGAAATTGCAGACAATATCGGAGTTGGTTCCGTTATGCTACTCAATCTTGTAACCCATCAAATTTGTACTTAACTACCATAATTATTTTGTTGGTATTTCAGTGTTCTTCTTCTTACAAATTTGGTTTGTACATTTAGGTCCACCCCTTCACTGCATTTAGGCAAAACTACTACCTCAATATTACGCATCGCTCTATAGTCAAGG
>JAHCHA010012354.1:1822-22863 GCA_027742795.1 Vigna hirtella | reverse complement strand
ATTGAGTACCTAGGTTGATGAAATTGAGGGTTTAAAGTTTAAATCAATATTAAGTCACTAGATAATAAGATTAGGAAGTATTAGAATCAGTTGTACAAGTTTATTTCGTCATATAGATCAAGTTTGGAGTGTTAGAAACTCATTAAAGTGTCTAAGATGCACCAAAACCAGAAAAATCACGTTACTGTCAAAAACTGATAAGAATAATCGATTATCTCACTTGATAATCGATTATTTTAGTCAGAGAGTTGTATCCTCTTCAAAGCTCTCGCAAATAATTGATTATCACATATGATAATCGATTATTGTCGTCGGAAAATCATTCAGGACAGTTTTGGGTGGTTTTAGGTGGTTTTAGGGGTTCCGGATGTCCGTTTTGGACGTTCTTTAGGTCGTTCTGGGGGTTTTGACCCTTCCGGAGCCATTGGTGAGGGTCTCCAAGCTGTTTGAATTACTTAAGTATTGATAATTGAAAGTCCTAAAGAAATTTGTGTTAATAAGTGATGGTTTTGTGAAAGTATGTAATGTATGAGTTGTTTTTATGACATGGTTGATGTTGTATGATGGTGTATGGGTTTGGTATGAGACAATATAGTAAGAATGCACTTGAATGACTATGAAATTTTATGTTTGATGAATCAAAGTGGTTTATGCGGTACATTAATGATCCAAGAGGAATATCATGTGATTTAAAGTGGTCGGATTGAATATGAAATTAAGATCTCTCGGTGGGATCAGTTAGTGTGTTGAATGAATGTGAGAGGCTTCCATATGGGGGGTTATCCCTAACACTCCAACGGTCTTTCATTCTCACTTAGAGAGGATTGACGCGTGTGGTGGGAGTAGTGGGAGGTCCTAGGGTAGGCGTTATCACTCAAGGTCTATTCCGCGGTAACGGACTAGCCTTGTGTATGGTCGGGTGGAACCCCTCGGTAATGGCTTTGCAAAGCAGTAGGGACTATCACAAGTGCACAACCCGTCCCAGCTCTACATACATTCTATGTCCGGACGTGTCTAGGAGTCTTAACATGATAGGATGCTTGCTTTAATGAGTTTTTTGAAATAAATATTTATGTTTAGGATGACTTACATGTTTATGTGTGTATGGACGTTCTTGGAAATGCTAGATTGAATTGAAATTATCTGTATGTTTGTTTGAGACCTAGCTCACCCTTGCATTATACGTGTTGCATGTGTTTGTCTTCTCCCTTGCGATGATCATCCAATCCTTTGGATGTGAGCAGTAGGTGATGATGTACCATTGGAGCAAGCTTTGGAGGTTGAAGAAGACCCAGCCCCTAGTACTTAGGCCCTCTACTAACTCTTAGTTGATTAGCGTGTTATTTTGAAAAACTCCTAGCTTTTATTTTATATAGTTCGACACTTTTAGAAAACATTTTAGGTCTCTTTAAAATTTCAATAGCCTTGTATTTTGGAGAACTTTGGAAACTTGTACTCAAGTTTGATTTCGTTTTAATTCCCTCTATCTTTTGGATGACTGTATACATATTTAAATACTATTACATCTATCTCTCGATTGCTTTTACATATTATAATAACTGAATCCTATTATATTATATGTGTATATAATATTTTGGGATGTCACATTAATGATGATAAATTAATAATATAATATACTATATGTTTTAATATATATAATCATTTGAGTATATCTAACTACCATTAAATTTCGTAGAGGATTTTAATAAAATGATTTAAGAGAATATTTAGGATACTATAAATTATATTGAAAATAGTATATATATTTAGATGTTTACAATGTTAAAAAAACTTAATAATATTCTAAAATTTGTTTTAAAAATATTTTATTTTTAATATTTTTATTATAGAAATAGTAATGCAAAGAAATAGATAAATGCTTTTGGAATAAATTTATAAATATAATTGCAGGTAATTCCATTTGTTGTAAAATCATTGGGATTTAATGATATAGAAAAAAAACATAACTCAAGTGTCTTATTTTTTGCTATTCACTTCTGTCGTTATACTTTATAGAAATATTACATAATTGTTTTACAAGAAATTCTTTTCACTCAACTGTCGCTGCAAATAAAATTTGAAGAAATTATTACTTATAATTTTAAATGACAAAAAGTTTTCATATTTGTATTTCACAAAATATCATCTTAATAATTTTTTCATAATTTAAATATTACTTTCTTACATCATTAAGAGGGATAACAATATTACCCTATAAAATGACATCATTATAATATCAATTGATTATCCACTCTGCAACAATTATAAGTGTTCACGTATGACTAATATTATAAGGTTGTCATTTAACAAAGGAAAATGATACTTGAACAATCTCTTTTGACAACATTTAGACACGGGACAGTGTTAGCAAAAATCAACGATGAAGTTTTGATGATGAACAGATTTGCACAAGTCAAGACAAATTGAAGATCTATGTATTTTTATAAAGCTTTTATAATAATCAAAGTTGGTGTAACAGTGCTCACAAATATATTAGGGCTGATTCTTGTAATTTTGATTTATTTGCTGTTGAGAAACGTCCACAAGCTGTTTTAATCGATTAAACCCAGTTTTAATCGATTAAAACGAGGCTGGCTCTGAAAACCCAAGTGCCCCTGTAATAATCGATTAAAGCTAATAATAATCGATTAGTTAATCGATTATTCCTGAGAATAATCGATTAACACTAGCCGTTGGGGGTTTCAGATTTGAAAAACTAGCCGTTGTACTCATTGTAATCGATTAATACTTGTGTTAATCGATTAAATGTGTTATATGGCCCGTTTTCGAAGAATGGAAGGGTATTAGGCTGAGTCTATAAAATGGCTCACTCTTTATCTCAAAAAAAACTCTTCCCTTGTGATAAAGATCTCTGAACTCTTTGAGAACTCTGTGAGATTGTTGAAGCTAAGGAACCTCTTGTCTGCAAAGTCCTGAAGTGCTACTGCGGTGACAGAGGAATAGCTTGTTCATCCTTGGTGTATCCGAGGAAGTGCCTGGAAGAGAATCATCCTTCGTGAAGCATTCGAAGGAGGTGTTCATCCTTTGTGAAGATTCAAAGGAAGTGTAAGTTTGTCTCTTGTGGTTTCAAGAGAGGTGGTATTTCTAAACTCTTACAAATTGTTTTTCTTTGTGATTAATATTTGTAACTGTTTTGTGTTAGTGAAAAAGGTTTATCTTGTTTGAGATAAGCGACCGGACGTAGGATCCGAGTGATCTGAACCAGGATAAAATCACCTGTGCAATTTTTCTCTTTCCCTTACTCTGTCATTTATATTTAATTATCTGCTCAGTAAGAAAAATTAAGAGAAAAATAATAAAAGGCAAAATAAAAGTATATAACCAATTCACCCCCCTCTTGGTTTGTTCCACGCTAATAATTCCGTTGCAGCGATTCTAACAATTGACATCAGAGCTTGCTTTGATAGTCATTCAAATGGCAGGATCACATCAAACCTTTGCAGAGGGTGCATCAATCAATAGACCCCCACACAGGTGAGAACTATGCATTCTGGAAGGTAAGAATGCAAATATTTATTGAATCTATTGATTGTGAAATTTGGGATGTTATTGCGTCTGGCTCTTCTGTTCCTACTAACAATACACAGGAACCAAAGCCCCGTGGTCAATGGACCATTGAAGAAAAGAAAAGATTTCAGAATGACGTAAAAGCCCGGAATATCATTGCATCAACATTGACTATTGATGAGTTATACAGGGTCTCTGTCTGCAAAACTGCTCAAGAAATGTGGGACGTACTCAGAGTGACGCATGAAGGGACAGATGATGTAAAGAGGGCAAGGAAGAACTCCTTAATCCAAGAGTATGAAATGTTCCGGATGAAGCAAGGAGAAACAATTTCAGACGTTCAAAAACGCTTCACCAACATTGTCAATCATCTCATTGGACTAGGTAAGTCATTTGATACCGATGAACTTAACATTAAAATCTTGAAGTCTTTAGATAGGTCGTGGCAACCAAAGGTGACTGCAATCTCGGAGTCACAAAACCTAAACACCATGACTATGGCGGCACTCTTTGGAAAGTTGAGGGAACATGAACTAGATCTTGGAAGACTTGATGAAGAAGAAGCAAAAGCCAAAAACAACAAGAAGAGTTTGGCATTAAAGTCGGAGGTTGAAAGAAGCAAAGGTAAATCGGAAGATGAAGACTCAGACGAAGAGGAAAATTTAAGTCTTGTGATTAAAAGATTAAACAGGTTCATGAAGTCTAAAGGTAAAGGAAGATTTAGATACGAAAAGAAAGATAATCAAGTATCTTCCTCAAATTACCGATGCTACGGCTGTGGAGAAAAGGGGCATCTAAAAGCAGACTGCCCAAATCAAAAGAAGGTTGAAGACAAAAAGGAGAAAAGATTCTTCAAGAAAAAGAAGGCCTACATTGCATGGGAAGACGACAATGAGACCATTTCAGATTCAAGCGACTCAAATGAAGAAGCAAACATCTGTTTGATGGCAGATGATGATAATGTCAGCCAAGTAAGTAATTCACACTATTCTGATAATGATAGTCACATTGATGAAGATGAATTGGATGAAACTTATGCTGCATTATTAATTGAATCTGAAAAATTAGATATTTCTCATAAAAAGCTGAAAAAGGATTTTAAAAATTTAAAATCTGAATTTGACAACCTTCTTGAAGAAAATGAAAATTTGAAGTTTACTTCTAAAAATCTCTCTAAAATAAATGATACTTTGAAAACTGAATTTACAAATTTGTCTGAAGAAAACAGAAGTTTGAAAAATAAATTTTTATATCAAGCAGAAGAAATCAGAAATTTGAAAAGTAAAGTTTTATATTATGAAAAAGAAAAATATATTGCTAATAATGAATGTGAATCTTGCCTAAAATTCAAATATTTTTCTCAAAATACAACTACTGGAGAATGTAGTAAAATCTCTGAAAATAAAGCTGCTAAGAAATTTGTTCCTAAAAATAAATATAGAACCCGCAGAGCATGGGTAGAAAAAGGAACGATTAACAGAAACACAAATGTTGTATCCTGTTTTTACTGCATGAGAAAAGGCCATACCTCAAACAAATGCAGAATTAAACGTTTTGGTGTTTCTAGTGGAAGATATGTTTGGGTTGCTAAATAATTTGAATCTAACCCAAAAGGACCCATACAAAGAAGTTGGGTACCTAAAATAGCTTTTTTGTTCCTTTTTTTTGCAGGTATTACAGAAATCAAGAAAAGTCATGTGGTGTCTCGATAGTGGTTGCTTAAAACACATGACAGGAGACAAGACGAAGTTCACAAATTTTAAAGAAAAGGAACAAGGCTTTGTTACCTATGGTGACAACAACAAAGGAAGAATTCTTGGAAAAGGGGATATAGGAAGCAAAGACACCTTGATGATCAAAGACGTGCTATATGTAGAAGGACTAAGGCATAACTTAATTAGCATAAGTCAACTGTGCGACAAAGGATTCAAGGTAACCTTTGAGAAGAATTCTTGCACTATTTTTAAGAATGATTCTTCTGAAATTGCATTAAAAGGAGTTAGACATAATAATATTTATTTAATTGATTTAGAAAATGCATCAAATAAAAATATTTCATGTTTAGTTGTTAAAGAGGAAAACCCATGGTTATGGCATAGGCGTGCTGCTCATATACATATGCAACAATTAAACAAACTTATATCTAGAGATCTAGTAATTGGTTTACCTAAATTAAAGTTTGTAAAAGATAAATTGTGAGATGCATGTCAAAAGGGTAAACAAGTTAAAAATTCCTTTCATTCAAAAAATATTGTTTCTACTTTAAAACCTTTAGAACTTTTACATATGGATTTATTTGGTCCTTCAAGGATAAAAAGTTTTGGTGGAAACTATTATGCTTTGGTTATTGTTGATGATTTTTCAAGATATACTTGGACTTTGTTTCTCACTCTTAAAAGTGAAGCTTTTAAAGAATTTAAAAAGTTTGCTGTTTTAATTCAAAATGAAAAGGATCTACGAATAAAAGCTATTAGAAGTGACCATGGTGGTTGATGCGGGCGTCGCGACCCGTCAAATTTGTTGAGCATAAAAGAATGTAGTATATTTACTAGGAAGTGACTCCTAGGTCGTCTCTCAAGGACCAATTTGTGGTTCAGTCTCAGATTCAAACACGAAGGGGGGGTTGTGATTTTGTTTTGATGCGGGAAAATTAAATTAAAATTAAAACTGTGCGGAAAACGTAAAACGCAAAAGTAAAAACATCAATAAAATCATAAAAACAACATTTGGAAATACAATGAACAGTAAAATGATGGAATATAGCGATGCAGAAAATATTGAACGGTGAAATACAATAGATAAAAATAAAACACTGGAAATGGGATTCATCAACGATTATCACTTAAATTAAAATTCCAAAATACTGAAAGATAAAAATAAAACGAACAAATTGTTTCAAATACTTTGATACACTACACGCTCAGAAATAAAAATACTGGACAATTAAGCATAATTTCCTGATTAATTTTAGCACAATAAACTAAGTGAAGTGAATAAAATAATGATTCATCAAAATAGACCACACTTAGTCTTTTGCACTCCTGGGCAAAATCAAAACACGAATCAGGGAATAGTTCAAAGGACTTTTAGGAAGGTGACACAAAACGCAGCATACAGAAAATGAAAACTCACGAGAAAAATGAACAAAATTTACACAGTTCTCAAGAAACTGGACAAACTATAAGCATTAATCAAGTGAAGGAAAAATCTACAGTTTAGACAGACTCCAGAAATCAAGAGAAAAATGTAAAATTTATTGCACATAAAACAACTAAAAACAACTTAAAACAGAAAAAATTTAACACTTAAAAACAAAAAATTTCACACACAAAACAAAGAAAATTCAGAATCTCTCCCAATAGACCACACTTAAACTACACATTGTCCTCAATGTGTTCTAAGCATACATCAGCAATCAAAACAGTCACATATCATGGACAAGTGCAATAAAAGCAGGAAAAAGGGAGAGAAAGAAGATGCAAACTCCCGTAGGTTATGGTGGAAGCTGCCAATTTTGGATCATCAGGGAAAGGTCTTCATCTTCACGATCCAACACTGAAGTGTTGAGGACGAACTGCTTCATCCTCCAAATTTGATCAAGCAGGGAAATGTTTTCCACAGCTGGATCTGAGCGGAAATTATTGATGAGCCGGTTCAGCTGGTGCCTATTGTTGTTGAAACTTTTGTGAGTGTCGGCACCTTTGTCTTCCACTGTGGGTACATGTTGGTCAAATTCATTCGTACCTCCTGCAATAGGGTTAGTGCAATATTCCAAATAAATTTCATGTAGGGGTATAACACCCAATCCCAGTGTAATAGGCTGAACCTCATATACACCCTCAGAACATGAATCAATTTCAAATGTAGAATCAATATCAATAACAAGCTCAGATTCATGTTCAATGCATGGAGAACAGACATTCAGATGTGATAACAAAAAATGATTCTCATCATGCAAAGAGGGAAAATTAAAATCATGCTCATCAACAATATGATCATCAGCATACCAATTAACAGTACAATCAACAGAATAATCAAATTGTGGTATGCTTACCTCCACTTCCTTGAAGATTGCTAAAGTGTGGGAAGATGAAGGTGGTCTACCTGGCTTAAAAGTATTGCTTATTCCTGCTTGGTCCTCAATGTTTTCAACATTCTCTTCAGGTGCAAGAGTGGCCATCTGCTTTATTTGATCATTCAAACTCTGAATGGCCGCTTGAGTTTCCTGCTGGATCTTCATGCTCTCTTGCTCGAACTGAACCCTCTGCATGGTTATCTGCTCCAGTAACTACTTCAATGTAGGTTCAGAAGTAGAAGGCTGAGGAGCTATTTGAGCAGGAGCATCATACTGCTGACTCTCGTATTGCTGAACTGGTGGAGGCATAGGAGTACTCTGGAATGGTGGTTCTTGATATTGATGTGGGGCATCATACCAACCCAAGCTAGGGTCATTCCATTCAGGATCGTTGTTGTATCCATACTGCTCAGGGGAGAATTTGCTCAGAAATTGATGCTCAAGATATCCCCAATCGGTAACGGATCCTAGAGGAAGAGAGTCTTGCCAATCCTTAGCTGCTCCTTGTAATGAGTGCGGAAATGTCCTCAAGAAAATGTGATCAAGAGGGACATGTGGAGACTTCATTGAAGAGCACATGTTGTGGAACTCCTCCAAATGTCTATGTGGGCATTCTCCGGCAAAACCATGAAACTTAGGGAGCAGATATATCAGTCCAGTGCTAAGAACGCAATGAATATCATCCTTTGTAGGTGGGACCGGCTCATGAGGAGCGCGCTCAGGAAATTGAGGATGATCCATATAATTTTCATCATAAAATTCAGCAGAATTATAATCAGAGTACCAAGCAAAAGGAGAATCATAATTAGAGGTATCGGCAGAATAAGCACTATTCACAAAATTAAAATGGGTAGACATGGAAAAATAAAAATACTAACAAATAAAAAATAAATACTAAAAATTACGAAACAGATAATTTACAACACATTTATACATGCTACAGGTACACACAAAACAGAACATCAACAGTCAAAAACTTTTTTTTTTTTTTTTTAAATATAGCAACTAAATACAGAACACAGCAAAATATACAAATATAAAAGACAAAACATATATTAACACAATATATAAAAAAAACACAGCAAAAATCTAAAACAAAAAAACTGGAACTGAAGTGACAACGTCGCCAAAATTTGCTGAAGGTGTCGTTGCCGCCTACAAAAATACAAAACACAAAACACACAAAATACACAAATTAACAGAACAAAAATTAACACAACAAAAATCTAAAACCAAACCGTCATTGATTGGTCCCCGGCAGCGGCGCCAAAATTTGATGCGGGCGTCGCGACCCGTCAAATTTGTTGAGCATAAAAGAATACAGTATATTTACTAGGAAGTGACTCCTAGGTCGTCTCTCAAGGACCAATTTGTGGTTCAGTCTCAGATTCAAACACGAAGGGGGGGTTGTGATTTTGTTTTGATGCGGGAAAATTAAATTAAAATTAAAACTGTGCAGAAAACGTAAAACGCAAAAGTAAAAACATCAATAAAATCATAAAAACAACTTTTGGAAATACAATGAACAGTAAAATGATGGAATATAGCGATGCAGAAAATATTGAACGGTGAAATATAACAGATAAAAATAAAACACTGGAAATGGGATTCATCAAAGATTATCACTTAAATTAAAATTCCAAAATACTGAAAGATAAAAATAAAACGAACAAATTGTTTCAAATACTTTGATACACTACACGCTCAGAAATAAAATTACATTTTCCACCGTTTGAACTGAAAAACCGAGAGCTGGCCACTGGAAGATGGAAAGAGGCAAGAGCCTCCTCCAGGCCGTAAGTTCTTCTGCTGCTTCTCTTCCCTTTTAAATGCTAAAATTCTTGTCGTACTCCCCTTGATTCCAGCCAGGTTTTCTAACCTACGTTTCGTTTTTGTCTCCCCAACAGCCCCCTACGTCTTTCTTTACTCTATATGTGCCAAAAAAATAACCAAAAAGGGGGCCCTCCATGTCTTGTCCGTGAGCTTTGCTGCTTCTT
Source organism: Vigna hirtella (assembly GCA_027742795.1). Taxonomy (NCBI): domain Eukaryota; kingdom Viridiplantae; phylum Streptophyta; class Magnoliopsida; order Fabales; family Fabaceae; genus Vigna; species Vigna hirtella. The sequence continues at coordinate 13,263 of JAHCHA010012354.1, read as the reverse complement.
CTTTCATGGAAAATCTTTTCAACCGTGGCTCCCACTCCAAGCTGCTGGATTTTTGTGGAGCTGGAACGTGATCTTCTCCCTGCCCGTGCACCTCTTGGACGTGAGACCATCCAGGCCATGATACCTCTTGAACGTGGCAGCAGCAGCTCCCAGTCACCGTGCCTTCCTTCCTTTCCATTTCTGGCTTCTCTTCACACAGCTGCATGCTTCTCTGGCCGTGTGGTGTTTCCTTTTTGCTGCACCTCCAATGCATGTTGGACCGTGAACTAGCTTCCTTGGTTGAAGTGTTCCAGCAGGTTGCAGCTGCTCATTGCCGAGACGCCCTCTTCTCACAAGGCCGTGAGCTGCTTCTATTTTTGGTGGACAATCCATCCACTTCTTCCAGCTGGAGTAAGAACGTAACAACACCCCTTCAACTTGAATGTAGATTGATTTCATTCAGTGGTGACTGCTGTTTTCTTTCCTTCACCGTGCATATGTTTCTCTTCTCCAATGAAAAAGATCATTTTCCAAGGGATACACTAGTGCAGCGAGGGGCTTTTACCGCGGTTCATTTTCACTATACGTCGCGGTTTCAGAACCGCGGCATATGCAGCCGCGGTAGTAAGTCAGAGACTTTATGCCGCGGTTATGCCCGCGGTATATAGGTTGCGGAATATGCCGCGGTTGAACCGCGGCATAAGACGCAAGCATATGCCGCGGTTAGTGTTAAAACCGCGGCCATATGTCTCGTTTTAAAAAAAAACGAAACACTATATGCCGCGGTTGTGGTTAGAACCGCGGCATATTCCCCTGCAGTTTTTTAAAATTGCAGGTCTGTTTTTGTGATATCCACTACCACAAAAACAGACCTGCATATAAAAACATGTACACAAATTCAATTTGAACATAACAAACACATGTTCAAATGTATTTCAACATCAAATAAAGTACAAAGTCTAAGAAAATTCTATCTAATCAAATGCATTGTTTAAATTTAAGAGCTATTGTATAATCTAACTATATACTTCGCAGCAGCGTTCCTAATGAATAATAGTGACTTCTCAGGAACAGGTGTAGTAGTCTTGAATCTCTGCAAAAGACAATTCATTTTATTTAGTGTATATGAATTAACATTTGTTAAAAAATTAAAATTTGTTAAAGTTAAATATTACCGTTTCCCAGCGACTTGTGATGTGAGAACGAACAATATGGGTCATCCAATACATTACATAGTATCCACACTCATATGACCCATTTTGTCTGTTACACTACAATATATCACCACAGTTGATAATAGTTAGTGAATAACATTTGTTATAAAACAATTATAACAAAGTATGAGATTAGTATATGTCAAACCATGAGAGAAATCCAAGCAATTTTTCTACTATTAACAATTGATCTCCCACCCATCATCATACTTGCTGGAATAGAACTGTATATAAAAAAAGGTTTTAGCATTCAGTTATATAACAAAGAAAGTCCAAACATTGAGGTTCTTACCAATCAATTGCTTGTTTGAGTTGTGTGGGAGGAGGCCTGTGCAATGAGCAGAACCACAAAGCATAATTGTCTTGCATAGACATAACAAGAAGTTGCCAATGGCGCCTGAAATTCATAATAACGTAACTATTAAATATTAAAATCACATATGGAACATTATTATGTTAACAAAGTTGACTTACCCGGATATATAAGGCAAAAAGTATATTTTCTTGCCCCTTCCAAAACTTCTTATCAGACTCATGTTGATATGCTCAAAATCATTTGATTCATGAATTGATTGGGGATCAATGAATCCATAATCATCAGAACGCCCCAACTTATTAGTGACCCCAGACATATACCTGAAATCAAAAATTAACTTTGATATAAGGATACTTGATATACAAATGAATTTTATATATAAATAATTGGTCATAGACTTACATCGTCCATAGTTGAATAATTGAAATATTCAACTCTTGTGTTCCCGACGCAAGCTCACGGACATCTTGAGTATTAAGGGCTACCACCCTGAGATGGTGGTATAGCATCTGTCTTTTGCTTGAGGATTTTCTCCTCAAGCTTCCTATACCCACCACGAGATAATAGGTGGGGGTTTTTGTTGTGAGCACTTGTTCCTTGTGCTTTGCTTCTAATTGCCTGTCACATACACATTAATTAATTAGTTCATATGATATATATTTGTTAATGAGGAATTGAATAATATGAACTACACAAACCTGCCATTCCTCTGACATCCGACTCTCTTTAAAAAGCCGCCAAGTCTCCTCATCAATGGACTTATATGCACTACATGGACTTTTATGTTTAAGGTGTCCAAAGATGTATCTTGATGTCAACTTGCTTTTAAAGTTTCTGAAATTTTCTGCAACAGTTGACAAACACTTATTTCTAAGTGATGTGACATTTGGAATGTCAAATGTCATCTGAAAAAAACATAATAAAGTTGTATTAGTACAAAATTATCAATATAAACAAATTTTAATTCAAATGCTATTAACTAACTTACCAATATATCTTTCCAAATAATGTTCCGATCAACCTCGGACACATGATCAAAAGATGGAACGAGAATGCTAATCTTATCACGTGCCACTACTCCAAGGTATGATCGGAAGTCATCTGCATAGGGGCCAGTTGCCACACCCGTGGTGACATTCACATTCACCGGAGTTCTTTCACCACTATTTTTCCTGATCAATAGTTGTTTCATCCTAGTGGGTCCTCTAGTGATTTTGGTTGGGGGAGCCTCATCCCCTGAAGAATGTGGATGATCAGCCATATATCTGTCAAAATAAATAACAACATTAAATTTTATTTCAAGACTTATGTAATATCATATAAATTAACAAAACATATAAGATCTATGTTGTATAGCATCTTAGAAAACCATCACATATAAGATGTTCTCTAATTTGAGTTGCGTTCAACTTTCTCCCATTCAAACAGTTCACACAAGGACATCTAAACTTCACTTCATCATCACTTCTCCCCTCATTACGTTGCGCAAATTGTATAAATTCCTCTACACCTCTCTCGTACTCAGCACTAATACGTGGTAAATTAATCCAATTTCGATCCATATTCCTAAATATTACATAAAAAGATAAGCTACTAAAAATCAAACTTGCAATTTCATACATATCATTGAAACTTAGTGAATAATATTTTAAGGTTTATAAATAATACAAGAACTACAACACACATTACCAAAACTATAGCAAAAACCATACCATACATTACCAAAACTATAACAATTTCATGCATTATCAAAATTAAAGCAAAAATTATATCATACATTACCAAAATATAGAAACTTCATACATTACCAAAACTATAGCATTATGCAAAAACTAATGAAGAAATCACGTTAAGAATGCAAAAGGGCATAAATACCTGGAAAAGGAACGGCGAAAACGCTTGGTGCAAAGAAAACCAAACTGCAGCGGAGAGGGAATGACGAGTTTCAAACGATTTTGATCGGCTAAAACTGTTTCAAACGCGTCACAAATGAGAAAGGACCGAATAATTTCAAGTTTAAACGGTGCAGAAACGCGTACCTGAGATGATGGCTGTCGGAGGAGAAGAAAAAACGCGAAAACAGTGAGAACGCGAGAGGAAGACGACACTGTTCCAAGTTTTAATTTTTAACTCTGAACGGGGGAATCTACCGCGGTTCACTACTTAACCGCGGTATAATAGGGCTATATGCCGCGGTTTAACTCCCAACCGCGGCATATACGGATTAAAAAAATTATCCGAAATGGCATTTTTGAAATTATTTTCAAACTATATGCCGCGGTTCAGCGGGCAACCGCGGCATATACCTCGAAATATTTCAAATATATATTAAATTAATTTCAGATAGGAGATTATGTCGCGGTTGCTCGTAGAACCGCGGCATATACCCCTGTAACGTGCTCAACACAACTGCCTCCCCAACTGCCTTTTGGGGAATTTCAGTAGATGACATGGGTATATGCCGCGGTTCTTCTGCTGAACCGCGGCATATACCCCTGTAACTTCTGAAATTCTCTGACTGGCAGAGAAGTTTAGAAGTTACAGGGGTATATGCCGCGGTTCAGCAGAGCAACCGCGGCATATACCCCTGTAACGTTTTAAATTCTCTGACCCAGTCAGCACCTGCAATAAATTGGCAGGGGTATATGCCGCGGTTGTCTAGAGAACCGCGGCATATACCCATGTTATTTAATTTTTTATTCACACGTGGCGTCAAAGGGGATGGTTGACCGGTGTATATGCCGCGGTTCCCCTCTGAACCGCGGCATATGTGTTCGATTTATTTACAAAACTGCCACCGCGCACCATTATGCTGCGGTTTCCTGTGAACCGTGGCATAATGTGCGCTGTAAAAACCCAATTTTTTACTAGTGATAGATTATTTCCAAAATAATTTTCCAATGGCCCTAGGCCGTGTGCAGCTGTTGGAAGCCGAGACATCACTGCCCTTCTTCTCCTGCTTCCAGTCCATCACCGTAAGTGGTGGCTCCCTAAATGAATTCTCCATATGGGGCCGTGTAACCTGCTGCTAAGCCATTAAAAGAAAGAACAAAACAAAGCATTCCCCTCACGGTGCTATTCCACTCACGGTGCTAGCTGGATTTCACTTTCAAAAGTGTATAAACACCTTTCTTCAAAGCCGCATGGCATCTTCCAAATAATAAGAGAGCACAGGTCCTGAGGTTGTTTTCTTTCAACGTGGTCCCTCCTTTATTCCAATTGCCAAATTGAATTTTCCAATGCTAAGTGGGGCCATGTGTTTTTTAGTAATGACAATTCAACAATTTCAGCATTTCATTTTGAAGTTTTTCACGTAAGCTTTTAACATGGTGGTCCCTTCCTCTTTTATGCCAAATACTCAATGCTTTGTCAATTGCAAAATTCTTCATTTGGAAACAAGGAGTTGCCGTGGCCTTTCATATGTGGTGGATCCCACTTTCAAATGCTAAGCCATTAAATAAAACAAGAAAGAAGATTCCTTGCCAATTGTTTTTGTAGTTGCCGTGTGTTATGTGCTATGTGAATTAGCATAACACTTCTCCAATTTCCTTATGCTTCTACGTGAATGTGCTACATGACACCACTTTCCTCTTTTTCCATTTCCATTGTTGACTTGCTAAATGAATGAATAGAACCGCGAATGATTTTCAAGTGGCGGCTCCTATGTGTTTGTCCAACCAAAAATGTTTCATCTTGCAAGCCTTTGGACGTGCAAAAGTGTGGTATGCATGGTTTCCAAACTAACCAATATTGCTTCTTGAAATGAGCTATAAAATGTGCCAATATTCCATTTCAACACACAACTAAATCAATGCAGTGTAGCTTCTTCCAATAGAGTATGTAAATGAATATTCTTCCAAATGTCCAAAAATATTTACAGAATTTTCCCTACACTCAATAATGTAAATAATTAGTCTCAGATAATTCAAATTAATTAAAATAAGAATTTCTGATTGGATTAAGCTCAATTCAGTAAAATGGGAAAATACTGGACAATTAAGTATAATTTCCTGATTAATTTTAGCACAATAAACTAAGTGAAGTGAATAAAATAATGATTCATCAGTGGTGAATTTCAAAATGAATTATTTGAAAATTTTTGTGAAGAAGATGGTATTTCTCATAACTTTTCTTCACCTAGAACTCCCCAACAAAATGGAGTTGTAGAAAGAAAGAATAGATCCTTAGAGGAACTTGCTCGTACTATGTTAAATGAAAATAATGTTCCTAAACAATTTTGGGTTGATGCTGTGAGTACTGCTTGCTATGTTTTAAATAGAATGATAATTCGACCTATTTTAAAACGTACTCCTTATGAGCTTTTCAAAAATAGAAAACCAAATGTTTCCCATTTAAAAATTTTTGGATGCAAATGCTATGTTTTAAACAATGGAAAACAAAATTTGGGAAAATTTGATTCAAAAGCTGATGAAGGAATTTTTCTTGGATATTCTTTAACAAGCAAAGCATATAGAATTTTTAATAGGAAAACGTTCACAATAGAGGAATCCATACATGTTACTTTTGATGAAATTGTGGACCTTGAGGCAAAACCTCTTGAGTCAGAAGAATCTGATGCAGGAACACGTGAAGATTCATCAAAGGAGACAAATGAAGAGAAGAATCATGACAATCCTCAAGATGAAGAATTAAATAAAATATGGCGACAACCTAGAGGATTATCTTTGGACAACATAATTGGCGATATCACACAAGGGGTAAACACAAGAAGTAATATTGTAAATTTTTGTATGAATGTTGCTTTTGTGTCACAGATTGAACCGAAGAATATTAAAGAAGCCCTTCAAGATGAAAAATGGTGTATCGCAATGCAAGAAGAACTCAACTAGTTTGAAAGAAATCAAGTGTGGGAATTAATTCCCAGAAAAGACACTCATCAAGTAATTGAAACAAAGTGGGTGTTCAGAAACAAACTGGATGAAGAAGGAAACATCACCAAGAATAAAGCTAGGCTTGTGGCAAAAGGATATAGTCAAGAAGAAGGTATAGATTATGATGAGACATACGCTCCAGTTGCCAGGTTAGAGGCAATACGCCTACTTCTTGCTTATGCATCTATAATGAAATTTAAATTATTTCAAATGGATGTTAAAAGTGCTTTTCTAAACGGTTATATCAAGGAAGATGTATTTGTTGAACAACCACCTGGTTTTGAGGATTTTAAAAACCCAAATCACATCTACAAATTAAAGAAAGCATTATATGGTTTAAAACAAGCACCTAGATCTTGGTATGAACGTCTTAGCAATTTTCTTGTAGAAAATGGTTTCAACAGAGGAAAAATTGATTCAACATTATTTATTAAAAGAATTGGAAAACATTTTCTAATTATTCAAGTATACGTAGATGATATTATTTTTGGTTCATCTAACGCAACTCTTTGCGAGAATTTTGCTAAGTCCATGCAGGGAGAATTTGAGATGTCAATGATGGGAGAACTTACTTTCTTCCTCGGACTTCAAATCAAACAAATGGAGGAAGGAACCTTTATATCTCAAATCAAGTATTGCAGAGAAATCCTTAAAAAGTTTGAGATGGACAATGCTAAAGAAGCATCAACTCCCATGAGAACATCCTGCTACTTAGACAAAGATGAGACAGGTAAAGAGGTAAGTCAGACCAAATACAGAGGTATGATTGGCTCTCTATTATATCTTACTGCTAGTAGACCTGACATCATGCAAAGTGTATGTGTGTGTGCTAGGTATCAGTCAAGTCCTAGAGAGTCTCATCTTACTGCAGTAAAACGCATTTTTAAATACCTTAAGGGGACAAAATCCTTTGGTTTATGGTATCCTTCAGGCGCTGAGCCTAGTCTTGTAGGATTTTCTGATGCTGATTATGGAGGCTGTAAAATAGATAGGAAAAGCACTAGTGGAACCTGTCACTTTTTAGGTAGTTCCTTAGTCTCTTGGCACTCTAAGAAACAAGCCTGTGTAGCCTTATCAACCACTGAAGCTGAATACATTGTTGCGGGTAGTTGTTGTGCACATATCTTATGGATGAAACAACAATTAGAAGACTATGATATTCATTTAGATCATATTCCGCTTAAGTGTGATAACACTAGTGCTATAAAACTCACCAAAAATCCTATCATGCATTCTAGAACCAAGCATATAGAAATTAGGCATCACTTCATTAGAGACCATGTCCAAAAAGGCGATTGTGAAATGGAATTCATAGATTCTAAGCATCAATTAGCGGACATTTTCACCAAAGCATTGCCTAAAGATAGATTTTTTGAGCTTAGAAGAAATCTTGGAATATTAGAAATAGTAAAATAGGCATTCTTGGAATTAATATTGCATTTTTCGTTGCTTAACGTATTTAATCTGCGTGTAAATCGATTAAAAGCGCTACCCACACATTTACGACTGAATTAATCGATTAATCCAAGTATTAATCGATTACCTAATCGATTAAAACTTCATTTAATCGATTAAATGCGCTCCAGACGGTTTTTTTAAAATGGTTTTCAAATCTAGCCGTTGCCAATGGCTATTAATGGGCAAAATCTCAAAATCTGACCGTTGGGATGCATTCTTGAGCCTATTTATACCCCACTTGGTCCCCACTTTCAATACTTGAACCAATCTTAAGCATATCTCTCTTGCTTTCTCCCTTCTTTCACCTAAATCTTTGTTTTCCATCCATCTCAATGGCTGAACCTTCAAGAAGAAGGAGAAGAAGAACAAGTGGAGTTTCGGAGAATACTGTTCAAAGAAGAGATGCTACCATAGAAGGGTGGCTTTCCGATGAACATGATCAACAATCTTTCTCAAGATTTTGGAAGGAAAGGAAGCTCATCAAACAAAAATTCATTGATCTCAATTGGTATACATCCTACAACTTCTCCTTTCCAAATCTCATCATTGAACAAGGAGTTCAACACCTAATGGAACTCCGTGGAAGGTACTATCCGGATCTTGTTCGCACTTTCTATTTTAATTTAAAGATCCGGGATGGGATTTTCCAAACAAGAGTAAAAGGTGTGGACATTGTCTTGGACAAATGTAGCAAAAGTCCCTGTTTTAGAACATTCTCAAACTATTCCAGATGACTTTGCTCAATTCAATAAGATAGCGGTGTACCAGTCATTTCTTCGCAATCCTCGACAACACAATGATCGTCTCTTCCTTGCTGGTGGACTCAAGATGGAAGAACGCCTCTTGCACTACCTGATTGTGTGGATTTTGTGCCCTAGAGGATCAAATCATGCGCAATGCTCTGAGATTGATCTCATCATTATGTACGGTATACTTCAGAGCATTCCACTAAATTGGCCTCACCTGATTCAGACAATAATGTTCAAGGCCAAAAGGTTAGATGCTGCACCTCTTCCATATCCTCTTCTTGTTTCCCAAATTTGTGTGTTCAAAGGAGTAGATGTCACAAATGAACACCATGAGATTGTCCTTCTGGGTCATAAGGTTGGAGATAATTCCCTGAGGCAAATGGGTTTTATAAAACAAGGACTCTCCTACATCCACCCTGAGGATGCCATTGATGTGCAAGGCAATGAAGACGAAGTTGCGGATATCCCCATGCCTGACCCCACACATGTTGCTGGCCCATCTCAAGTGCATGAGGAATATAGTCTAGAAAGTCTCTCTAGACAAATGACTGAGATGACTCGCCTTCAAAATGAGATGATGAACATTCAAAACACCCGCCATGAAGAAATTTGTACTCATATCAGGAATCTAGACACTAGGATTTCAGGATTAGAGCAGCACTTTATTAGTGACGAAAGTGATGAATTCTAGATTCTCTTTGGTTGTTTTGTTGTTTATCTTTATGATTATGTGCATCCATAATAAAAAGTTGTTGTTCTTTTTCTTTTCCTCTATGCATTATCTCTTTTTATTTAGGGGGAGCACATGTTTTTTTTTTCTTCTGATCAAAAAGGGGGAGAATATAGTTTAAAATCCATATTTCTTTATTAATCTCTCCTTTCATAAGTGTGATTGTTTCAGATTATTAAAAAGCTTTAAACTCAGAAGAATTTTTTATCATCATCAAAAAGGGGGAGAATGTTAGCAAAAATCAACGATGAAGTTTTGATGATGAACAGATTTGCACAAGTCAAGACAAATTGAAGATCTATGTATTTTTATAAAGCTTTTATAATAATCAAAGTTGGTGTAACAGTGCTCACAAATATATTAGGGCTGATTCTTGTAATTTTGATTTATTTGCTGTTGAGAAACGTCCACAAGCTGTTTTAATCGATTAAACCCAGTTTTAATCGATTAAAACGACGCTGGCTCTGAAAACCCAAGTGCCCCTGTAATAATCGATTAAAGCTAATAATAATCGATTAGTTAATCGATTCTTCCTGAGAATAATCGATTAACACTAGCCGTTGGGGGTTTCAGATTTGAAAAACTAGCCGTTGTACTCATTGTAATCGATTAATACTTGTGTTAATCGATTAAATGTGTTATATGGCCCGTTTTCGAAGAATGGAAGGGTATTAGGCTGAGTCTATAAAATGGCTCACTCTTTATCTCAAAAAGAACTCTTCCCTTGTGATAAAGATCTCTGAACTCTTTGAGAACTCTGTGAGATTGTTGAAGCTAAGGAACCTCTTGTCTGCAAAGTCGTGAAGTGCTACTGCGGTGACAGAGGAATAGCTTGTTCATCCTTGGTGTATCCGAGGAAGTGCCTGGAAGAGAATCATCCTTCGTGAAGCATTCGAAGGAGGTGTTCATCCTTTGTGAAGATTCAAAGGAAGTGTAAGTTCGTCTCTTGTGGTTTCAAGAGAGGTGGTATTTCTAAACTCTTACAAATTGTTTTTCTTTGTGATTAATATTTGTAACTGTTTTGTGTTAGTGAAAAAGGTTTATCTTGTTTGAGATAAGCGACTGGACGTAGGATCTGAGTGATCTGAACCAGGATAAAATCAACTGTGCAATTTTTCTCTTTCCCTTACTCTGTCATTTATATTTAATTATCTGCTCAGTAAGAAAAATTAAGAGAAGAATAATAAAAGGCAAAATAAAAGTATATAACCAATTCACCCCCCCTCTTGGTTTGTTCCACGCTAATAATTCCGTTGCAGCGATTCTAACAATTGGCATCAGAGCTTGCTTTGATAGTCATTCAAATGGCAGGATCACATCAAACCTTTGCAGAGGGTGCATCAATCAATAGACCCCCACTATTCACAGGTGAGAACTATGCATTCTGGAAGGTAAGAATGCAAATATTTATTGAATCTATTGATTGTGAAATTTGGGATGTTATTGGGTCTGGCTCTTCTGTTCCTACTAACAATACACAGGAACCAAAGCCCCGTGGTCAATGGACCATTGAAGAAAAGAAAAGATTTCAGAATGACGTAAAAGCCCGGAATATCATTGCATCAGCATTGACTATTGATGAGTTCTACAGGGTCTCTGTCTGCAAAACTGCTCAAGAAATGTGGGACGTACTCAGAGTGACGCATGAAGGAACAGATGATGTAAAGAGGGCAAGGAAGAACTCCTTAATCCAAGAGTATGAAATGTTCCGGATGAAGCAAGGAGAAACAATTTCAGACGTTCAAAAACGCTTCACCAACATTGTCAATCATCTCATTGGACTAGGTAAGTCATTTGATACCGATGAATGGGAGTGGTCCACGGGACAGGTGTCTAAATTGGAGTGGTCCACGTGGAAAATCAAAAAGCAAATGAAATCTGATGTGGAAAGGGGGTGGGCAGGGTTTTCAAGTTGGCGTTTCAAATTTCAAATTCATTTGGAAGAATTGTAGAGAGAGAAGCGCGAAGGTTGAGAGGGAGAGTGTGACCTAGAGAGAGAGGCCGAGAGAGTTGGAGAAAGGGAGTTCGAGAGAGAGAGGTCCGACGGAGTGCTTGACGGAGTGCCGCCGAACAACGTTGAAGGCCGTGTCGGAGCTATTCAAC
>JAHCHA010012352.1:0-47262 GCA_027742795.1 Vigna hirtella | reverse complement strand
TAACTTTCATAAATGGGGACTTAATTGACATAAACCACTGAAACTGGAGATCAAAGAGGGTATTAAGCCTTAAAAAATTGATAAAATAATTATTTGAATTAAAAAATATTTAAAGAATAAAATTGAAAAATAAGGAGACGATAATTTAGATGTGGATATAAATAAACAAATTTAAAAAATATATGTGAGGAAAATTTGAAAGTGGAAAAGGATTAATTTGAAAAATTAAAATGACTAACTGAAAACAAAAAATGTATGTATATTTTTAATTGTTGAATGGTGTTCCCTTCCCAGAAGTGAATCAGGAAGGAATCTATGGACAAAAGATTAGATGAAATAAGAGTATGTCAGCAACTGAGTTAACTGTTGCCACCTCACTGACTCACTCACTCGTTTTTGACTCACCATTCCATTTGTTTCCTCAGTTACATAACACGAAGCATTACAATATTCTTATATTCTTATTCCATCTTGAGAGATGTTGTGAGTGATACCTTTCGTGCGTTTTCTTTGTCACAAAAATCTCTCTTCCCTCTCTCTACAGAATGGCAGCGTGCATAATCACGGTTTCACAGGACGGAACCGCTGATTTCCTAACGGTGCAGGCGGCGATCGACGCCGTGCCGCTTGGCAACATTCGCCGGACGGTGATTCGGGTCTCGCCGGGAATCTACCGGCAGCCGGTGTACATCCCCAAGACCAAGAATTTCATCACTCTCGCTGCTCTGTCCCCTGAGGACACTGTGCTTACCTGGAACAACACTGTCTCCGGAATCAATCACCATCAAGTACGCATCTTTTCTTCTCTTCGACTTTTTCCTCAGATGGGTTTGTGGGCATGTGTCAAAATTGTTCATATTTATGATATTATCATTGGTTTGGGTTATTGGGTGTTTGTCAAAATTGTTAATTTGTTTTGATCATTTCTCAATTCTAATGGGTTAGTCAAAATTGTTCATTTTGTTTTTTTTATCATTTGAATTAGTGGGTATGTGTCAGATTTTTCTGTTGGCATTTTTGCAGCCTGCGAGGATAATAGGGACTGGGACCTTCGGTTGTGGAAGTACCATTGTGGAAGGGGAGGACTTTATTGCCGAGAATATTACTTTTGAGAATTCTGCCCCTCAGGTAAAATTTCACTGGTTTCAAGGTTTTTCATTGTACCACTCTGCCCTTTGTCAATTTTTGACATGTTGACACATGTAAATGGCCTGTCATAATCTTTATTTAATAGAAAGAATACCGGTAAATTGACGCTTTTCATTTTTGGATCTACTTATTGCTGAAGATAGAGAATTGAGATCCTTTGACATTAGTTGTTTTGGTAGGCAATTATCTGGTTGTAGATTCTTTAGATGATCTGGTATTATTGCTTTATACACCTATATCCCAATTTGTTTCTTCACAAGTTTAATGGAGACAATACATATTTTTAGGTAGAAACTATGCTAGACCTTATATAGTGCTCCTTCCTTTTTCTTCTCTTTTTGATAGGGTTCAGGTCAAGCAGTTGCAATTAGAGTAACAGCGGATCGATGTGCCTTCTACAATTGTAGGTTCCTTGGATGGCAGGTAGCTTCAATATCTTGATGTCATTTTATATAGTTTTCGGGCTTCATAGCATCATTGTGTGTTGGTGATTCACGTATCTTGAATTTCTTAAAAACATTTGAATACCCTATAGTAATGATTTCTTTGATGGATGAGTTATGATTGTTACTTTTCTGGCTCATTGTCTTGAAAAGAGAGGCATGTTAAATTAACTTGGAACTATTATCAGTAGACTATCTGGTCTTAGGTTCAGTCCCCCGATTCTGTTTCACTAGTAGTGACATTTTATCAAAGTTACAAGTGGATAAATTTCTTCAATGATTACGGTGCAGGACACATTGTACTTACATTACGGTAAACAATATTTGAAAGATTGTTACATTGAAGGAAGTGTGGACTTCATCTTTGGCAATGGCACTGCACTTTTGGAGCATTGTCATATCCACTGCAAGTCTGAGGGCTTCATAACTGCACAGAGCAGAAAATCATCACAGGAAACAACTGGTTATGTATTCTTAAGGTGTGTAACTGATTACTTTCCAGTTTCAACAATCTTATATACGCCCTATCACTGTGCTTTAGTCTCTATAAGTTCTTAAGTTGTCCACTGAGGAAGGATTTAGTTCTTATCTAAGTGTAATTTTAATATCTAATCTCCATACAAAACTACTAGAATTCATTCTCTACCCATGGCAAGCTAGCATGAACGAGTTTGTCTTATTGTACTATCTTTACCTTGCACGTGTGAATAAATGATATGAAACGATTGTATCATCCTTAATCACTAACAACACTGACCCTGGGCTCTACTCTCAGGGAAATAGTTTTGGAAATGGTAAATCTGGTGATGGGATTAGGGTCATATATCTACAACCAATGATTTACAAAAAGTACTGGCCGTGCATGATTTTATTTGTAAACCCATTGTAAAAGAAATATGGGAACATGAAATATATTAATATCATAGTTCATAATAAGTATTCATAGAGTAAAGTTCCAAGTCTCAAAGGACTTCAAACCTTTAACAGCAGAACGCAGTTACGTAGATTTATAGAAACAACAAGGCAGAAATGATACTGACTTATGAGTTAAAATGCTTAAAAGGACAACTTAAACCTTATGAGTTAAACCATTCCTTTTAAAATCTTAAACCTAAGGAGATAGACCCTTGTGAAAGACATGGTCATTGATGTCTTGTTAGTCACCATTTGACAAATTCTTCACGATCAAACAATACTAACTTGTGCATTCACTTTTAAGCCTTCTAAAATTATTGGTTACTGTGCAAACATACACACCCACACACAAGTAAAATTTGGTTCCTAAGTATTTTACCCGAGTGGTCTTTGGTGCCATTGCAGATGCATTATCACGGGTAATGGAGGAAAATCGTATGCATATCTTGGACGACCGTGGGGCCCTTTTGGAAGGGTGGTCTTTGCATACACTTACATGGATCAGTGTATAAGACATGTTGGCTGGGATAACTGGGGGAACATGGAGAACGAGAGAAGTGCTTGCTTTTATGAATACAGGTAGCTCATGTCACATTCCATTTTACATTGTTTATGCTTTGCAGCGTATCAAACAGCTCTAGAATTCTGCAACAGTTATAAAGTAGAAATCTCATACTGAGCTACTGAACTGTTCATGTTAAGGAGTTTGATTTGAATAAAGATTATGATGTGTTATGCTGACACCATGAATATGCTGATGGAAACATTTTTTACTTGCCTTAAATGCAAAATGTCCTTGCTGAGTTGAAGTCTGAAGTAATTTTATCATAACTGTAGGTGTTTTGGACCTGGTTGCTGTCCATCGAAGCGAGTAACATGGTGTAGAGAATTGTTGGATGAAGAAGCTATGCAGTTCGTCACGCATCCTTTCATCGATCCAGAACCAGAGAAACCTTGGCTTGCTCAAAGGATGGCCCTCAGAATTCCGTATTCTGCATGAACATTAGTGAGGACCCTTGATGAGAATGTTCCAAACAGCCATACATAGTTTACAAGCATAAAATATTGTGTTTGTTCGCTTAAGAAAATATGCCTTGTTTGCATCCCAGTGACGTGATAGATGATGCGTTTTCCGTATGAAATCTCCCACGAGGTTATATTTCCTTCATTAAAACTTTTTTATGAATGTGTAATAAATAGAATAGTCCTACATATCCAAAATATAGATGTGATTTAGTGGCTGCCATTGTAGAAATTCGTTCTTGGGACTAAAATTAAGTTGATTTTTAAATATTTTGCAAAATCAATTCAAAATAAGCACACATTACGGTTATTTGAGTTTGGAAGATTATCTGGTCAGTACATTGGGTGGATGAAGTACTATTTGAGTTAGCAAGGTTTAACTTGATTTGCAGTTAGTTTTAATCAGTTGATACATGATAATTTTTTAATTTGTTCCATCTTATTTTACTTGTTCGGCTCAAATTAAATAGCACAAAGTAATAATGTCTAGTTGTATTATTAAGCTGTAAAAGAGGAAAGTTGGTGGAAATAACTTCATTATTTTTCACAATTCTGTTGGTAACAAACAAAAAGCTGGAGTAGAACACATTTATTAATCGAGGAAGCAAAGGGAAACACCTTTCTTGGAGTTTCTCATTTCCTAAAGGTGTCATTCTACAACTAATGTTAGGTTCATTACGTTACCAGTGTCAATATACTTGTAATAGAAAATTGAGAATGCATTTTGTCTATGATCAAAAGAGTAATGGTCTGGTAGTGGCTATTAAGAAAGCTTGAAATACAGAATCAAGGTGATAACAACTATCAGGACCACAACAACGGTGATGAAAATCCACTTGTTCCTGTTCATCATTGTTGATATGTTAGACAATATTTTCTTGCTCTTGCCTACGTTATCATCCACTCCATGAAGCTGCATGAGGGAAAATAGCCATCAGTAGCTAACGTGCAAATATAAAACCTCTGTGCAGAAAGTTAATAAAAGACCTGAAACGCAGTCTACATATGTGTACATTAGAGCTGGCAAGTATGTAAATTCTGACAAGCGATGTCTCGCAATACTCAAAAGTCTAAAGGGTACAACCCAAATAAATGCTGCATACCAAAGGAATTTACCACTACATGAAAGTTAATATTGAAAAGCATCTTGTAACTAAAAGAAAACACAAAAAAAGTTAAAGCAGGAGAGAGTTACCGTGTCATGTGCATGCAGCAGAGCTTGTCTCTGGGAATGCAGATCTTGAAGAATCATAACTCCCAGATCTTCTGTCTCCAACATTGTTCTTCCACTGTCCTTGATTCCGTCACTAGACTTGTTCAACCTTTCTGTTGACGTCATTAATCTTTCTCTATGATCAGCTGATGCCTATTGTAATCATAGCAGCAATAAGTATCAGATTCGCGGCGTCTTTCCAATGAACATGAGTGTTCAGATGAATCCCTTTAATCAATCACAACATCTACTATCACTTATCAACCAGTTAAAATGTTATTTTCCACTCAAGGACTGAAAATATCACCATTTTTTCTGTAAAGATGACAAAAAAAAATTGATGTAACCACTAAGGATAAGGAGGACCGAATTGTTGCCTTGGTTAAACAGGACAGTGGATTGCCCTTTAACATCAGTAAAAGATGTTAACTTAAGAATATACCTTCATAACATTTGCCATGTTCGATTCTAACAACTCATCCCGTGCAGAAGGGTTTATCACACCAGATACAATTTTCTTCATTTCTCTTTTTATGTAGTTTAGATCTGCTTTGTACTCCCTCACCTTAGGAAGAAGCACAGCCTTAAAGTCTGACTGGAAACTTCTTGCCTCAAGGTCCATTTTTCGAATCTACAAATTCATAAGCACCCACACATCAGAAAGCCAGAATACAGAGGAAATAAAAGAAGCTTTACCAACCAAAAAAATAAAAAGCTTTACCAACCATAACTTCTGCCTCCTCAATTCCCTCCTTTATTTCTGAAACTTTTTGTTTCTTTAGCTCTGCAAATTGAACAGAAATATACAAATTAAAAAAATCTCTATTATATAATATGTATATGTGTGTGTATATAACGTGAATGACTTTTTAACACATCATAAGCACCAATTTAAGAAAATAAACATTTAACAAATCTAAGGTGAAAGACTTGAAGATAATGCTACCATCCAAGTCAGCAGGAAGATATATTATCCAAAAGCAAGACTATAAGTGCAGTGAAAGAGACAAAATGATTAATTTTAAGACTTCATATGTTAGAATGTGGAACCTTCTTTGATTTTTATTATCTCTTAAGTGAGTGAAGTGTGGTTTCATTTTTCAATGAAACTTCTTCCATCAAAGAGGTTAACTGTGGATCTTTAATGGAGATCTCTTTTTCTTCATCTTACAAGACTCAGATTGATATCATACTTAAATAATCACTTTTTTTTACTCATCATAATAGTTAAAGCACACTAATAGAAATCTTTACCAAAAAAAGATCCACAAAGTAAATATATTTGTAATTTAATATTCTCTAAAGCCAATTACTTAAATTTGAGTTGAATTTGAAAATATCATGCCGACAGATACAGAGATTGTACTTTGACAATACGTAATCAAAGTAGCAAAGATGAAAAGCAATCTTGAGTACCTCCATTAATAGCAGCAGCTTCAACGCATGCTTTTGATAGTTTTGCAGAAAGGTGGCAGTATTTGCGCTCGTACCCCTCAAACTCACCATTCATTGTCTTCAACAACAATCAAATTTCAGTGTTATCCAAAATTTTCCAATTTGGAAAACAAAAGCAGAATTCAGAACCTTCTGATACCTTCCTGTAAAAAAAAAAAAAACTAATAATTACTTAACTAGACTGAACAAGATATTGAGGATGCATGCAGAGGTTACCTGAAATTTGTGTCGAAAATGTCGCAAAAATGAGGAACAGAGTCTTGGTTTATGACAAAAGAAGAAGGTTATTTATGTAGGGGAAGAGGACGATGATGACGTGGCAGATCTGCATGTATTTTGTGTGGGGGCTGACGTGGATTGTTTACGTGGACAATTGTGTAGATAACATGTGTCATGGTATGACATTTGTGTGACACCAAGTTGATGGGTTATTATTCATATTTATTGTTAAATTATTACTGTTGTTGTTGAATATTAAAGTATTATTATTTCAACCATTATCTTGACTTAAAGAGAGTGGTTATGCTTTGGAGAGAATTTTCATCGTCATCTTTTGTAAAACTTTAAATAAACAACTGATATTTATAATAATCAATCGTGAGAGTTGTTCCTACATTATCGTCCTAGAATCAATTTACATGTTTTCTTTTTTCATAAAAGGATTAAGCATAATTAATATTTTTTATTATTATGACTCTTAATTATTATTTTTTTAACTCTATTTCTATTTTATTTACAAACAAACATACACTTGCCCGATAGAGAGAAAGGAGAAGAGAAAAATCTTAAAGAAGCCTTAAGAGAAGGAGAAAGAAGAAAAGAGAGGTGAATGATGGAGAAAACTGAAAGAAGAAAAAAAAAAGAAAAAAAAAATAGAAGAACCACCTTAAATTCTTTAAAATAAAATAAGAACCGAATTGAAAAAACAAATCACATTTAATAAACCTCACAAATAGGACCAAAATGTTAATTAAGAAAAAAAATTATAATTAAAGGTTAATTTCTTTAAATATGTAACAAATTAAAATATATTTTTTGTCTTAGCAAAAATCCTTAAATGCACGTAGCTAATAATAATCAAACTATTTTGAAGAAACTTAGTTATTTATCAACTGGATATTATGGTAAATTAATTTTACACTTCAACTGGCTTCTTTGAATATTATACATACAAATTTGTAGGAAGTGATGGTATAATCTTAAATATCACATTCAACTTGTTCCTAGAATAATTTCTCAAAGTATGAATCTATGTATATTTCATGTATTTTAAATCTCATTTATTACTATTTTTTTTAAATCCACATATTTTCAAAAGAATATATTTTTGGAGTAATATAAACTTGCTTTAGGATTAACATATGCATTCCATATGACATTATAGATTATCATAGCATTATATCCATTGAGGTCCCAAAGAGTGCAAGATGTAACTAGTAGATTTAGTCTAAATTGGCATTTAAAATGTACTAAAAACAAGATAATTAAAATTTATATTAAACTTATTCCAAAAACACTATTGTCCACTAACATGGCTTTAAGGAACTTTCGCATTTCCTCGTGAACACGCAATCTCAAAGGCATCGAAACAATGCTCATTTGGGTTCAAGAAAAATACATGAAACCAACAGAAACAAACAAACCAGGCATTGACACGTGGATGTACGTAGAGTTTCATGTTGGCCACCAAAAAAGGCGGGAGAACAAACTTGATCGATAGTTTATTTTGTTTTTCTTTGGGTACCATATTGTTGCTGTTGTTGTTCATATTCACATACACACAAATTCCTTCCTTGCATTTGTATCATGAATTTTTTATCATGAATCTTTCCCGCAACTGTACTCAGTGATGCTTCTCTCTTTTGCTTCCTAGCCAGGTTTCTCTCTTTCCACAAACTCTTTAATTTCTATCATTTGGGCTATATATTATATAATATCTTTGTTTTATTGTGAAATCTACCTAATTGGTTATCATATCTAACAAAAATTTGTAAAGCAACATATCCTTGCATGATGTATGGTTATAGGAAGTCCTGTTAGAAATTGTACAAAAAGATGTTTTTGATGTAGATCTGTTTTGTAATACTTTAATATATCTAACAGACCCTTTGAAATCTGAAGCCCCTATCTTGTATCAACCACTTACTGTTCTACCTTCATGTTGAATTAATTGACGCGTAAACTGATAGAAAGTTTTTAAGACTGCATTTGACAAAGATTTCTAGCCTTAATGGAGCGCTTGGGGTTTGTGAAATGATAAACTTTCTTCTTGGGGCTAGGTAACCTATAATGCTCACTGTGTTTGCGTAGACTTAGAATGTCTCAAGTTTTTGTTTCTAGATTTTCAACTTACGATTGTGTGCAAGATACCAGTAAAGTTTATTAACCAGTCCATTGCATTGGCGGTGTGTATATATATATATATGTGTGTGTGTGTGTGTGTGTGTGTGTGATCCAAAACCTTGAGACATTGAATTTATGTTAATATTGTTGTTGTTATGGTTGTGTTATTGTGATGTTGTTTTTACTGGCTGAAACAATATAAGAATATTAGTTGAATTTGAGTAGAGGAGAAGGTTTCCCTCCACTTATACACTCTATTTTGACCTTGCATAATTAGCTTACATGAGATCACCAAACATTAGTATAAACATCAAGGCTATATAATACTTAACTTTTGAAAGTCCAAAACTTCAGCTATACCATCATAACGTTTTCCACTATCTAAGTGTTGACAGCAGAAAGAAAATGCACTTTATTTATCCTCAATGTATAACATACGAAGACTGAGAATGTCAGCTTCTTAACGACAGCCATTCTAGATTTACTGAAAGGCAAAATTATATATATTGTGATAAGAATATTTCCGATCACCGAGTTTTGTGTGGAAAGCTCAATATCCTCCAGCTCATAGTGCATTTGAATGGCCAATTTTCTTAAATTTTTTTCTAAGTGAAAGTTTTTCTTTTGTGCTTATTTTTTGAGGTGATTTTGTCCTCCTGTATTTCACTTTGCCAGATTGGATTTGTTCAAAGAGACTATTGAGAGTTCCATTTATTTGATTTCAGGAGTCAGGACTGCTGTTGTGTTGTCAGTTGCACAGAGTTGATCTGCTGGTTTTGAAGCAGATTTCAATAATGATTCTTTCTGCTCTTCTAACTTCAGTTGGAATTAACCTTGGGCTATGTTTTATATTTTTCACCCTCTACTCTATATTGAGAAAACAACCTTGTAATCTTACCGTCTATGCTCCACGCTTAGTTTCTGAAAGAAAACGTGAAGAGGGTGGTCAATCTAACTTGGAACGTTTATTAGCTACTACTGATTGGGTGAGAAATGCCTGGGAGACCTCTGAAGAAGAATTTTTATCAACTGCAGGCTTAAACGCTTTTGTCTTTATGCGCATATTTGTCTTCAGGTGATTTAAATTATTCAATGAATTCTAGATTTAAAGAACTATCATGTCATTGTGTTAAAACTCATTATATTGGCTAATGAAGCCTCTTTCACTAATTTTGATGGACATTCCTACATCATGAGTGCAACTTATCTATGATTATACATAAAGGTAAAAATATGTATATGTGGTTTCTGCATCTGAACTGGATTCCCATTGTTGTAGTAAATTTGATTCAAATGTGTATTCATTAGTTAACTCAGACTAAATTTTATTAGTGATCATTGTGTCTCTGACTACTTTTATATCAACATTTCTTTAAAATATATATTGGTGTTTCAATTTTCTGTCACCATGTTTTTTTTTCAAGGGATCACTTTTTTTTGCTTACTAATGTTTTTCCTCTTTGTATATTGTGCAGTTTTAAAATATTTACTTTTGGTGGAATTGTGGGGCTACTCATTCTTCTTCCAATTAATTGTATGGGGAGTCAGCTTCGTGATAACTCTGATTTTCAAAACAAGTCTTTGGATTCCTTCAGCATTTCTAATGTTAACAATGGTTCAAACAGGTGAATATTATTGATCAAGATGCTTTTCTCCTCTAATTTGGGCCTTGATTATTTATTTATTAAATTTGTTTTAGCTATAAAGTGTTAGAAAGAAATCTTTATAAGAAATTGGGATTGATCCATTCATATTATGACTAAACGCTGGAAGGGGAAAACTTCTAGGTATGTCAGTGTCATCCTTATTACATTTTAAAGATTTTATCATGTAGTATTATGACATATTACTAGATGGTTCACCTCTCCATTTCTGTGCATATTTTTATGTTATTGAACGACATTGCTGGCTGCATTCAGTAGTTAGCCTCTCATTCCCTTTTTCATTTCTTCATTAAAGGTATACCATTGTGGTTTCAAATCTCTATCTTATTACTATGTTCCTTGTATGAATGGAAGAGGAAGTTCTGATCACGACTGATTTACAAACTGTCATGCATTTATATTGGCTAGTTTTGGATTTTAATTACCATTTTTCTTCCCAAAATATGCAAGTCCATCCTAGCACTTAGGACAAAAATCTATTTGTTTGTTGTAATTACACCATTTGTGAGAATGAAAAGATTTCCTCACGAGTGTTAATGACTTTTTATCTATATCATAACATGGTAACTCTGATCGCTAGATTTGGCCTTTCGCAAGGTTATGGATCCACTTTTGTGCCGCATATGTCTTCACTGGAGTTGTCTGCATTCTTCTCTATTATGTAAGTAGTTTTTGTTCAAATTGTTTTGTAAATTCACAAGATTTTTCCAGTTTTGCTAAATGACAAAAGATAGTGATTGAATTTCATGCTTGATGCTTTTTCCATATTCAGGAGTATGAGTATATTTCATCAAAAAGAATTGCTTTTTTCTATTCATCCAAGCATGAGCCTCATCACTTTAGTATATTAGTAAGAGGTATTCCTGTTCCAGTTGGAAGCAATTGCACCGATATTGTTGAGCAGTTCTTCCAGGAATATCATCCTTCTACTTATCATTCACATGAGGTTGTTCGTAGAAGCAGTAAACTTCAAATTCTAATTGTAAGCAGTTTCATGGAGTTTTAGTTGGTTTAAATATTTTCTCTTGACATTTGCTTAATTTTTCCTTTTTTTAGTTTTCTGTTATAGTCGATGAAGCTCGGATGCACCACCCCGTGTCCGACACATATCCGCGTGTTATGTCAAAGTGTCTGTGTCCAATGTCCATGTTAGTATCCGTACTACATAGGTTATAGTGCCTCAAATTCTTGATCCTATATATATGTATTCTCAATATCTACAGTCCGTTAAGAGAAAAGAAATATGATGGTAGGAAATAAGGAACGTTCCTACTAAAAGAAAACAATAGAACAGAAAAAACAGATAAAAAGAACAGCTAGTGAGTTCATACCATTTTAAACTTCTTGTGAACACCAATGAGTTCAAAGCCACATATAGGCCAAAAATTCTCTTTTTGGAGGCAGAGGGATGGTGGTGGGTTTGGATTTAAATATTTTTTACTGTAAAGTTTTGAACTTCTTAGAGATCTTCAATTGGAATAGGCAACCAAAGTGTGTATGCTCTTAGAAATGTATAGTTGTATCTAACTTCAATTATTTTTTTTAATATTGCCTATAGGTCTGTATTATACTCTTCTGATTAAACTATATTCCTCACAGACAGATGCAGAGAGACTGTACAAAAGGCTTACCCACCTGAAGAATAAAGACAACACTCCTCAACGGCAAAGGCGTGATGGATGTTTGGGACTTTTTGGCCATAAAGTTGATATGTTAGATCATTATGAAAAGACATTAGGAGACATTGCGGATAATGTGAGAATAGAACAGTGTTCGTTGGCAGGAAAGGTAAATTTATCTATCATGTCTACTAATAACCTTCAGGACTAAAGTGATAATCTTTTTCCACAAGGGTTGTTTAATATCTACCTTAAGATTTAGTCTCTCTTAACTAGTAAAATCTCAAAAAAAAAAGTAATGTGGACGGAATGAAAATCAAAGGAGTGTGAGAAACTAGCATCATATAGGGAGAAGTTGAGTCAACTGAGTAAATAAATCATTTAGCACAAAGTTTTCTAGAAGAAAGTAGAAAACCAAAGAGAAGAATTAAAGATGCATTTGTTTTGGGCATGGAACAATGTATTCCAATACTCTCAACCACATGCCGAACTGAATTTTTCTTTGTTTTATTGCAAATAAGACTTAATGTACCCATTTATTACTCAACGCCAAGCTCAGACCTGTAAAAATAGATCAGTCATGTGATTCATGTCATCAGATTTTGTTTTGATTTTGATTAACCTTGGATTTCTCCTTAACTTATTGGTTGAGTAGTAGATATCCTTTGTGAAAAGCTTTTGTATATGAATATTCTATCCAGCAGTAGATATAGTGTTTCATGGTTAAATTGAATATATAATATATGCACTTGTTTAACAACTATTTTCAATTTAAAAGGAAGTTCCAGCTGCCTTTGTCACATTTAAGTCACGATTTGGTGCTGCAATAGCTCTAAACATTCAAGAAAGTGTCAACCCCACACACTGGATTACTGAGCAAGCTCCAGAGCCTCAAGATGTTTATTGGCCTTTCTTTTCTGTCACATTCATTAGAAGATGGATCAGCAAGCTGGTGGCTTTTGTTGCCTGCAATGTTCTTACAATGCTATTTTTAATCCCAGTTGCTCTAGTACAAGGTCTTACCCATCTTGATCAGTTGGAAACCATGTTCCCTGCTCTGAAAAACATATTGAGAATGTAAGTAGGAAATGTTACCCATTAAACTTTTCCTTTCCCTACTTACGCTCACTAGATAATCAGATCAAATCTATAAACGTTTGTGCATTGCATTACATGAGAAATGGGAATTATTTTTGGCCCAATTTAAGTACACATCTTTGGGAAAGACTTGATTTTCTATCCTCTTGATTCTTTTCTGTGTGTTTTTCAATTGAGGGTCTTCAAATGATACTCAGAAGGGTTACATTTTGTTCATAGCTTTTGGTTGCATTTTGTTAGTTGGCTTGACTAGTATTGAGTTATTGCGTTTTTTTTTTCTGTTTTTCATTATTTGCTCTGACTTGGAAAGGAAGTTATCTAATTCCTCTCCCTCTCTTTGATTCTTTTTCTTTTTCCATCAACTATATTTTCTTGTTTTATACAGGAAAATGAAAATGATACATTTCTTATTTTCATTTTTGTGCTGTGTACTTCTAATTTCTCCTACTTGTGCAGTTTTTATGAGATAGAATATAGAACATATGCAGGCTAATTGGATTAGATAGGTAGATTTGGTGAACCAGTATTGGTGGGTGTACCTAGTTGCAGAATTAGATGTATTATGTAATTTTAAGAATTTTGAATCCACTTTGACGGCTTGTAAGTTGCAGCAATGTTATACTTTTGGATGAGAAATAGTAACAGTGTGGAATGGCAACTAAAGTAGAGCTTCCTGTGTTTGCTTGTTGCAGGGCAGTTGTCAGCCAAGTTATAACAGGATACCTTCCCATTCTGATTCTTCAGATGTTTCTGTCTGTTGTGCCACCTATTATGATTATGCTTTCATCTTTGCAAGGATACATATCATGGAGTCAAATACAAAAAAGTGCATGCACTAAAGTATTATGGTTTACTATATGGAACATTTTCTTTGCAAATGTATTATCAGGGTCAGCTTTCTATCGATTGACGGTTTTTCTTGAGCCCAAAGAGTTTCCCAGAGTACTAGCTGAAGCTGTACCAGCACAGGTCAGAACAATTACTTGTTTCACAACTCACAAAATTCTGCAATATTTTCTATAGATCTCACCATATCGAGGGAATACATTTCCTTCAAATGAAAATTTATGATTATTTGTTGATGCTGTGAGGAAACTGCTTCATATGTTGTGCATAAGATGTTCATGATTTATACTTCATGTCTGGTGCAGGCTTCATTCTTCATAGCATATGTTGTGACATTCGGATGGACTAACATAGCATCAGAACTCTTTCAATTGATTCCACTTCTTTACAACTATATTAAAGTAATTTTTTATGGAGATGGCGACACACATGATTTTGAGGCACCATCAATTCCTTACCACAGTGAAATTCCCAGGATTCTTTTCTTTGATCTTCTTGGTGTTACATATTTCATCCTTGCTCCTCTAATACTTCCATTTCTCTTAGTCTACTTTTGTTTGGGATACATCATTTATCGCAACCAGGTTTGCAAATTGTTTTTGTTTTCCTCTTTCCATATATACTCTTCTCTTCCTTATTTCTTGTATAATATAGCATGGCTAGCATATTACCTTATTAAAAGTGATCACTTTGCAAATGATTTGAGATGCAAATATAAGTGTTATCAAATTGTCACAATAAAAGCTTGTCACAATTGGTCTAACTCCGGCAATTTTGAACACGATGTTTTTGAGCTTTAATTGTTAGACAGTTTCTGGATTGTCTTTTGGTCTTTTTCATTCTTGGTCACTGTACACTATTCTATTTTACCTTCTTCATTGTGAACACTACACAGCAGATCAATATGAAAGGCTCATTTTGTTTTGTCGTAATGCAAAATAGAGAAAAGGAGATATTTTATAATAGAAGTATCTAAAATTATTATTTTTTGAACACTTCTTAATTATTTAAGTTCATTAATAAAAAAGAAAGGAATTCTATTGAGAGACTCTTCAATGAGAAAATGATTTTATGGGTGCTATGCGTGTGTTATCAAGCAAGCCTTTCACCACTGCATAAAGGCTGGAAAAAAATTGTGATCATGTTTTCATCTAATGCTCATAGTTGCTTCAATTAACTTAAATTAACTTCTTTTTGTTTTGGTTCTCTCTCACTTGATATGATTCCTGAGGCAAAATAGGGCCAATCATTTGTTTCCCATGTGATTAATAAAGTTTTTATGATGTCTTAAATTTTGTTTCTGTGACAGCTCTTAAATGTTTATGTGGCAAAGTACCATACTGGAGGAGAGTTTTGGCCTACAGTGCACAACTACACAATTTTTTCATTGATACTGATGCATATTATAGTAATTGGGATATTTGGGCAGAAGCAGCTTCCACTTGCATCTGCTTTAATTCTGCCTCTTCCTATTTTTACTCTTCTATTCAATGAGTATTGCCGGAAACGCTTCTTGCCTATTTTCAAGTCTTATCCTATGGAAGTATGGTGGTTGAAAACTCATTCTAATTTATTTTAACTTTTTTTTGTTGATTACTTTGTCTACTATACATTTTTCTTGTTTAGTTACAAAGTTATGAGTATTGCTACTGCAGTTTTTGCATGCCCTGATAAGCATTTAGCTTCTCCTTGTTAACATTGTCTTGGCTCTATTCACTCAGAAAACCTGTCTGCTAATTGTTCACTTGCATCATAAAAGTCACCATATAATGTCTTTTGTAGTTCATACTGGGTAAACTTAAATGTGGATAATTTCAAGTTGTTATATTAATTGTCTTAGGAGATTGCAAAGGTTAGGAGTACTTCTAGTAATGATTAAGGCATGCAATAGAGTTCATTAATTGTGGTAGTTATAATTATTGTATGAAGTTGAAGGGCTATGTCAAAGAGCCTACAAATGGTCAATGTACTACTCATTGTAAAGACATAGTAAGTCATAATACAAAGGGTATTTTCAGAAAGACTTGTTGTCAACAAATTGGCATCAGAGCTAAAGAGCTTCAGTGTATGAGTGTTAAGAAAAAAAGAGAACCAGAAAGTGCTTGGGAAATGGCCAACCTTGCAAACGGTATGCCTCTACCTAAGTTAACAAAAGGCGTCAACTATGACAACTGGATTTTGCAGATGAAGTTCCTCCTATGTTCTCAGGAAGTATGAGAAGTAGTTGAAAATGGCCACCAAGAATCGGTAGACATCGAAGAACAGACTATTGCCCAACTTACTGCATTGAGAGAATCGTGAGTGAAGAACAAAGCAGCCATGTACGTGTTGTACCAAGTTGTCGATGAGTCCGGCTTTGAGAAGATAGCAAATTCTAAATCTTCAAAAGCAGCGTTGGATATATTGGAGAAGGCTTATAAAGGGGATAATCGTGTAAAGCAGGTTAGGCTTCAAACTCTCATAGGCGAGCTTGAAAGCATGAGGATGAAAGAGGCTAAAGAAGTTACTGAGTGCATCTCTCCTGTTGAGACCGTGGTAAACCATCTTGGAAGGAATGGAAAACCCACTTGTCGAGTGCTAGAGATAATCTTAAGGTTGTTAACCGACAACTTTGAGAATATTGTATACGTTATTGAGAAGTCCAAAGACTTGTTAACGCTCTCGGTTGAAGAGCTTGTTGGGTCGCTTGAGGCATATGAGCAGCAGAGAAGGAAGAAGACGGAGGAGTCTCTCGATCAAGTACTTCAAGCAAAGGCAATAATAAAGGGAGAAGCTCAGAACACTTAAGGTAGAGAGGTCTATACTAAAGAGGTATAAGAAGTGATCCTGGTGGTAGGAGCTGTGGAAAGGAAGAAGAGAAAGAAAGTCCATCCAACAAAATTGGTTGGCCGAGGTCAAGGTCAATGGAGATGAGGTCGGCCAAGCAACTCAGGGGTTGAGTGTTTCAAGTGTGACAA
The DNA here is from genome assembly GCA_027742795.1 of Vigna hirtella. Lineage (NCBI taxonomy): Eukaryota > Viridiplantae > Streptophyta > Magnoliopsida > Fabales > Fabaceae > Vigna > Vigna hirtella. Next base: position 30,537 of record JAHCHA010012352.1, on the reverse strand, counting down.
GTATGGTCATCATGCAAAGGAGTGCAAATCAGTTAAGTGCTTCCGTTGTGATAAGGTTGGGCATTTTGCAAAAGATTGCCTATCTAAAAATGAAAGAGAAGAGACAATCAATCTAGTCGAAGAAGTTGAAGAAGAATCGGTGGGTGTTGTTGATGATGGGATGTAGCTTGGGGGGCCAAGCACAAACAAGTGGAGAATTCAACAAGAAAACCAAGTATCATAAGTTAGTGCATGAATAGGACGATGAGATGTGTGGATAGCCCGATCAGTTTAATGGGATACCTAGATAGCTTAGAAGCTTGGCAAAGAGTGTTGAAATCTCAGATAGCCCGAAAAGGGTCATGGAGAGCATAGTGGAGCATGTGGAAAGCTCGGTGGAGCATGAGGTTAGCTCAATGGAGCATGAGGTGAGCTTGGGTAACTTAGTGAGGCCTCTACATAGCTTGATTAAGTCGGTGGAGCAAGTGGAGTGCCCAGATTGTTCGGTGGCACAAGTGGAGTGCCCAGATTGTTCAGTGGCACAAGTGAACGTCTTAGAAAGCTTAGAGGGGTGCCTAGGTAGTTTGGTAGAGCATGTAAATAGCTCAGATAAGTTGGTAGAGCAAGTGGGAAGCTTGGATAGCTCAATGGTGCATTTGTATAGCTCGAATAGCTTGAACATGTACGAAGATAAGCTCATTGTCCAAATGTTAAAGCTTGCAAGAGGCATTTTGCAACAAAGAATTAATTAGGAAGTTAGAGGCAATGCAGAGTTATAGGCAAGCTTAGAGAGAACAAAGGAGGTTTTGCATAAGCGGCACTTGGAACTCGAACAAGAAGTTAAGTTTGCAAGAGCAGTTGCACGCCAAGAAGGATCTTAGAGCTGCAAGATGGGAAGTGGTAACTTGAAATGGATGATGACTTTGGTGTGAAAAAGGTGTGGGAATTGTTCAATCTCTTAAAAAGATCTCAACCTATTGAGAGGAACTTGGTTAATGATGAGTCGACCACAAAAACGATAAAGAACCCAGTTAGAGACAAGTTGGTTAAGGTTAAGAAGAAGTCAATCAAATCAAAGAACAAGTCGGCCACAGTGAAAACGAAGTACAAGTCGGTTACAATGAAGAACCCAACTATTAATGAAAGGAGCAAGCTCGGTGTGGGATGCACGTGGCAAAGTTAGGATGTAGGAAAGAATGATGAAAGACAAAAGAAACATTTAAGTTTACGAGGGATTTTGCTGGGTAAACTTAAATGTGGGTAGTTGCAAATTGTTATATTAATTGTCTTAGGAAATTGCAAAGGTTAGGAGTGCTTTAGTACAAGTCGGTTACAATGAAGAACCCAACTATTAAGGAAAGGTGCAAACTAGGTGTGGGATGCAGGTGGCAAAGTCTGGATGTAGGAAAGAAGGATGAAAGACAAAAGAAACATTTAAGTTTACAGGGAGATTTTGTCAAGTAAACTTAAATATGGGTAGTTGCAAGTTGTTATATTAATTGTCTTAGGAGATTGCAAAGGTTAGGAGTGCTTTAGTAATGATTAAGGCATGCAATAGAGTTAATTAATTGTTGTAGTTATAATTAATGCATGTAGTTGAAGGGCCATGTCAAAGAGCCTATATATAGTCCATGTACTACTCAATGTAAAGACACAACAAGTCATATATAGTCCATGTCTGCCTCTTCCTATTCTCACTCTTCTATTCAATGAGGAGCTGTTTCCAGTGTAGAGAAACACATGTTGCTAATATGACTATAGCATTTCCTTCTGCTTTGAAGTAACTTACAGCTGATTATCCTTTTTTAATTGTGAGTTGTGTTTCCTTTTTTTCTTTTGGCCTTTTTCCAATCTGATGAAGCTAAGTGTCCTGCATGCAGTGTTTGATCAAGAAGGACAGAGAAGATCAAAATGACCCTAACATGTCTGAATTTTATGATAAGTTGGCCAGTGCATATAATGATCCAGCTTTGATGCCAATCAAATATTCACGAAGGTGTTGTAATAGCCCCTGGCTTCCTCTACTTAATAACTCAAAAGTTTAAGTTCATAATTAGCTTCTTATGGCTTCACTTGTAAGTAACATTGTAGAGTTTAACAGATTGTTTGTTATGCTAAGACAATGTACCTTCATCTTCTGACTTTGATTTTATATTTGATTATCCTTTTGTAAGTTTCATATGTTCTCTTGTTTGCATGAAATATTGTTGCCACCCATTTTGGATAAACTTGTTTGTACATTATACTTAGGAACAAAAAAATGTTGCTCATTAACTAATATTAGTTTTTGCATATTTTTTTTCCTCTCTTCGTTATCGTGTAAGTTAAATATTAACTTTTGAAAAAACTAGTATGAGAGAGTTTTTGTAAATTAATTTATGCATAAAATAATTATAGGTTTGAAAAACATAATTTAGTCTATTTTTGTTGTTGTTGCGTATAAAATATTATCAGGAGTAGTATTATATATGCCATTAATCAATTGCAAACCACCATGATAAATTTGTGATTTGCGATTGCATAATGTAAGGAAACAATTCTTTTCCATTGTCTATGATTATTTAATTCTAAAATTAACAATATGGTGTTCGAAAATTGTTTATACATAGTGTCATTCATTGTTTGAGATATCTCTTAATAATCCTATGTATTGAATACAAAATTCACCTTAAGAGCTTATTCAAGTCTTGAATAATAATAATATTAAACAACACTTTTTTCATCGACCATTTTAATTATACAATTTTTACTCCTATATTAACTTCACATTCAATATCTGAAAAAAATGCTAAGCAATACTACTATCCACTTACGTTGAGACTCAATTGTGACACATCAACATTTTAAATATAAAACATGAGAAGAATGGCATAAATATATATCAGTACAAAATATCATGATATTTATATTTATAAAAACATGACAGTACAACTTTCTCTGATATGTATGTAGAGAACAATACCCTCCAAATGTGCCTCACGAAAGCATTATTCATTTTAATGTGTTTGTGTTTGTTTTCTTGTCAACTTTCATATTTGTTGCCAGTTTCTGTTAAGACCATTATTATTCTTGCTGAGTCAAGACAGATAAAATAAGTCCAAATGGGCCAAACTTTTTCCTAAAGAACATTTTATTCTGTTCCTTACAACTGTTTATGACAAACAAACCATGAATATTTGTTAAGACACATTATAATGTTTAATGATCTTGTGATCAAATTTAAGACAAGTTTTGGGACCCAGCTTCCTGAATATTTGTTTAGTGACTATAAGAAAAAAATAAATGTATTTGTAAGAAGTTTGCAGATAACATCAGAAGATGACACAATTATTGATCAATCAAAATTTGATGACACAACGATGTAAAATCATTTGAATAACTAAACTGATTCCAAGCTATATATAATCCGAACGCCAACTGCAACTACCTACGGTTTCTGCATCTCAGTTCATAGATTTTGGCTACACTGGGATTTTTCTTTTCTGTTCTGTCTTTTCTTGACAAAATGCCGCGTAGTTATGTCTCAAATCTCCTTTATGTCTAAAAAGTTTGCCAGAAAGAGCAAATGAACAGCGTGAAAATCATAATCTTAAAATAGATACTAAATCAAATATTGTTTTAATATGTAGTATTGACCAGTTCAAGCTAGCACTATAACATAAAACATATTTGAATTTTTATATATGTTCAGAGAAAGTGAAATCTAAATACCCTTTATCCATATCCAACCAGCTTGCACCAGTTAAAAAGTCTGAGAAGCTGCCAAATGTTCAGTATAAAGCCTAAATTATAAAGAAACAAACAAATGGAACCAATATCAGTGTGTGACCTGTTCCCCTCTAAAAACTGAACTATTCCAAAGTTTCACTCACCACACTACCCCTCCTTATAAAAGCCTAAACAAGCACCAAAAATTCTCAGCAAAACCAAGCTCGGTACCTTAAAAGAACCACTTAGAAGCATAAGAAAACCAAGGAGGCAAGCAGTTTAACTTGTCAGGAAAATGGCAAGGAAGAGAAAGGCTTCTGAAGAAGTTAAAGAGAGAAATTTATCTGATGAAACCATGGCATGGGATGAGGTGATGAAGGAAGCTGCTGCACTAGGAAGTGGCAGGAAATTGAGGAAGAGATTTGTTGGTGTGAGACAAAGGCCTTCAGGAAGATGGGTGGCTGAGATAAAGGATACAATTCAGAAGATAAGAGTGTGGTTAGGAACCTTTGATACAGCTGAGGAAGCTGCAAGAGCCTATGATGAGGCTGCATGTCTTCTTCGAGGTGCCAACACTAGAACAAACTTCTGGCCCAGTTATCAATCTTCCTCAACTCCTGCTCTTCCCTCAAAGATTACCAATCTCCTCCTTCAAAGGCTCAAAGCAAGGAATGACACTAGCACAAAGCCTTGCACTGTTTCTTCATCTTCCTCCTCCACATCTCTTTTAATCAACCAGCAACAAAGCCAACAAGAAGATGTACGTGGAACTGAGTCAACATATTTCACATTGGACCAATTCTCAGATTTCCTTAATGACCCTGAAGATTACAGCACAAACAACAATGAGTTTAGTAATGACAGTGCACAAACGGATTGCATCACAAATAGTCTTGAATCATGTTTGAATGAGAATGATGATTGCAGGGAAAACGAAAAAGAAATGGTAATGGAATTTGACTTCAACAGTGTGACACAAACATCAAGTGCTGATGTAAATTCAGGAGGGGAAAGAGAGGAAGACAGTGAAGAAGGAACTGATTTGAGTGCTCAGGATTTTCAGTTCCTGGACAATGTTGTTCCATCTAGTTATCATTATTCACTTTTTGAGATCACTGAAGAGATTGAGGAGCAGCTGGAGGCTGAAAACTGTGGTGATGAGCCTTCAGTGTTTAGAGAAGTCTTGAAGAGAATGAAATATGAGAGGAAGTTTTCAGCTTCCCTCTATGCCTTCAATGGAATACCTGAATGCTTGAAGTTGAAAGTTGAATCAGTAAACAAAAATAGAAGTGGGGTTTGTATTTCTAATGAACTAACCAACCTCAAGATGGCTTGCAGCAAAAACAAAATTGAGGCTATTGAGAAGAATGAAGAACACATAGAAGCGATGGATGGGAAAGAGCCACAAACATCAGTTGGCATGGATTGCTCTTCACTCTCTTTTTCATCCAGTATTGATGATGAACTGTTACTATGGAATTCACTTGATCTTCCTACTGTTTGTTGTGTTAACTAGCTACCATTCATTTATGTAACAATGAAATATGCTGTAACATGTACGGTAAAATCGGATTTATGAAATGAAAAATATTTTATAGCAAACAAGTGGGCTACATATCTTGATGATTTCTTTCAAAATGGTGTTTTCTTCCTGCATCCCATTATTTATGATTTTTTTCCTGCACTTGATCAATTTTAGAAAATGAATAGTGTGCCCTTTCCATTTTATAAGAACCATGAAAGTAGAGATGTCGAGCCTTTAAGATGGTATAATCTATGGCTAGAAGAGGATATGTTGTATATTGCACAATCTGATTAAAAGAATTTCAAATTATGTAACTTAATAATATTTTTATATTGAGTAATCTGTAAACCATTTTTTAAATCAAATTTTTACTTTCGGATTGGCTAATCGGCTATTTGATTTTTAACTTGAAAGAAGTTGCATGCATGTGGTGTAAGAGAGACATGTCTTCTAGTGTTTTCAGTTCGACTTATATAATTTTAGGGTAATAAATTTAAATTTTGAATTTTATAGAAACTTGTAACATAATATGAAGCTTATGACCCTGAGTGATATAAATTAAAAATTAATTTGCCATGAAGGCATTCATCCTCCTCCTAATACTACTGTTTCATTTCTTTTTGGATGAATATATTCTTCTTACCAGGCATGTTATATAAAATTAAGTATAGCTAAGGTTCCAACGTTTGTAAGATCCCGAATCCATTTTCGAATTTTTAACCAATCTAAATTGTGGAACTAAAATATAAAAAGTAATTGCGAATTGCATAACCAAGTCTTTTCCTAATTATCTGAATAAAAAAAGTTCTAAATTACACAATACCCAATTCTTTTACTTCAGATATCGTGATCCACAATATTATCCAAAATTATAAAATCTGAAAATATTATGAATCAATCAATCCAAAAGATCTCGGACAAGTAAAATCCTTCAAAATGCTAGCGCACAGTGATAATGGAAAATTTAAATTCTCAGTACCAGTCTGATAGGAGGTTGCATTCATACAAGGGTGTAATGTGAAATTAGATTTATAAGAAAACAAGGCTAATCTGCAAAAGTTATAGGCAGCCTAGGCATCCCTTCCAGATAGCAACAGTCATTTACAGCACTTGGTTGAAAACCATACACATACTGTCAGTCAGGGGCTATTTAGCTTTTCCCATGAAATTAAATGACCAAGAGATAGGAACAACTAGTCGAACACCATTGTTAACGAAGCAAATCCCATATTTAGGATTGACTCCTTATAATGTTTACCCATAGAAAAACGGGTATCAGAGGATACGCTCGGACAGAAAAGATACTTATATGTACAATGAAAGCTTATTCACATAAAACACAAGGCTTATTTAAGTCTCTTGTGATCCTAAGCTCTTTGCTCTAGAGGACGCGAAGCTGTGCAAGGAAGGCAGCACACAGATCCAAGAAAAGAAACTGTGGACCCTGCACCCTTTGAAGATCAAGCAGATACTTTTCTTCCCGAGTTTTGTAAAGCTGTGAAAGTGAACGTAAGAATTAGAGAATACTCTGGAATAATACAAGAGATGAATTAGTTGTAATTAAAAAGACAATCTCCGTCCCCAATTAGTATAACACTGCCAAAAACAGCAATGATTTAAACATCGAGGGAAGGAAAATAAAAAGATGACTCTTTCGGTTTTTCTATATTTGCGGTTCATCTTTGGCCTTAATTTAGCAAGGGAGACTAATCATCCGACTATCAGAGCAAATCCGTCATTACAGATGCCATAGAAGATTTTTTTTTTATATCACATTATGTGAAACATTATGGTTCTAAAGCTAAATTACCTGAACTTCAAATTTGACCACGTTTGCGGTAGAAACAGCATCGTTCTCAATAATGTTGGAATCATCTCCAAAGTAATGGTTGTTACTGTGCACATTATTGTTAACCATTCCATCTTGATGACCAGGAATGGCAGCAACCCACCTGCACTTCATGTTGTAGTGTCCAATTTTCTTCCAACAAACATTTAACTCTTGCAAAGCTTTAAGGACCTCTGTCATTATTTCTCGAGGATGGGCTCGAGACTGTCACAAGATAATGAACAAAAGTAACTACCAACACGACATCAAACTACATTTTTTAAGATGGCAACTACTACAAAAAATCAGACACCGTTAGATATAAATTATAAACACTTGTTAGTTCTTCACAACTGCAATATATCCAGAGAGGAAATAAATTGTATAAAATACAACACAGACAAGTTAAACAGTGACATCCAACAAATTCCTCTCAAACAGCAACATCACCATGGGTGATACTGTCGTACCTGAAGACCAAGGGCCCATTTCCTTTCAACAGGGAACTGTGGCCTCGATCCTACTCCTGGATAATCCATATAGCCTGGAAAGCGTTGTCCAACAACTGAAGAAGCAACTTCACTGGAATGCATTTGGTTAAAACTGGAATCCTAGCAAAAACAATATAAACCCAAAACTAATGAGCTTTGCATAGGATTCACTTTTAAATGGAAACAACTAAAAAATATAATATCAAGTAACGTACGGTTCCATTATTATAAATCCACAAAGAACCAAACTCAGGCTAGAAAGACATAGTTAATGTCAAGGTTAAAATGATAGAAACCTCACTTAAATCACAGAAAACACTGAGATCAGTGTCATGAAAATCGTATTACAGGAACCAAACCCAGGACCAGAGTAGCTCACTGAGGAGCTGGTTTCCCACCCTAAGTTCACCTTGCCCCTCCCCTTCCGCTACACCCTTTACATTTTATAAAATCCCAACTCTTCCCTCCCCCTTTCCCACCTTGTTAAAAATCTCTTTACAAAGCTCTCCCCCTTCACTTCACCCCTTTCCTCACATTTCCAATGCAACCTTCGGTTGGAGTATCCAATTACCCAATTTTCTGCTGTCCATTCCCTTCATCTTGGCTTGCACCAACATAACACAGGTGCCAAACATATACTAATACATATCACAAGCAAGCATATAGCCCAGTTTGCATAGGGATAATATCTTGTTTCTGAATCATTATCAAGCTAAATGACTTAATCAGAAAATAGAGACCAACTACTTATGAAATATTAAAAAGAGGGCGGGAGCTTAAAGAAACCCACCATGGACTCCTGAAACTCAGCTCCAAGATAACCACTGGAAACACGGAATCGATTGTCCAATAACAAATAGTATGCTACAGTACCCTGAAATATATGGATGGTAGTAAGAGATAATCTGGCAAACGTAGAAGGAGAAAGACATGGGCACAAACCTCATTTTGTATCCTGTTCCGAAGGGATTCAATCAATTGATTCCTGTCAAATCCCATCTTCACCACTTCCTGAAGAATCTCCTCATCAATCTACAAAACCATGATATCATTTGGACCAATTATAATACATCAACTAATACACACACGAGAATTTCCAATGTGTATGAATGTGAAGTGCAAAAGTTTGAAAACAGAAGGTAGCTGAAAAGATACCAAAACCCTTAAGACTTGTGAAGTCACTCAAGGTTTCCAACCAGGCATTTTCACTTCAAAAGTAGTATTCTCAACTATATAAAGAGAATGGAGATGGAAAGAGAATGACAAATAAAGATATAAAAATAAACCTTTTTGGCCTGTTGCAGTGTATCTGGTGGGGGCACGGCCAAATAACGTGGAAGACGAGCTTGGAACCATGGGTGTTGACGTATCTCAGGAATGGTCATTCTCCTCATAGGATCAACCACAAGCATCCCTGGTATCAAATCCCTAGCACTAGGTGATAGATGACTGGGAAGGGTGTATATCCCACCCTACATGAAACAATATGAGGTCAAAAATCTCGGGTTATAATATCTTTTAAAGAATAAATTTGCTTTGGATTATCTGATTCTAAAAGATCAATTACTATATAAATTATACTAATATGAATTAAAAACAACCAATGTTTAATTCAAACACTCCTACGGTTGCATTAACATAAATAACTCAAAAATACAACCTTTGCATTTGCAAAGTTTCAGAAGATTAAAATGATTAAAAAATGGGCAAAGGACAAAGAAAATGCACATAGCAGAAATAAACATGAAAAGAAGCAGGAACTGAACACAGAATGTTAGCGACATATCCAAGGCCTGGGTAGTTTTCACACTAAAAACAAAAATAAGGAAGAGAAAGCAGGAAACACCTATTTATTTAATATTAATAAATAATATTGATTAACTAAATAAAATTAATATCAATAATACCTTTATTTTCTTGAAGAGATTTGGAATGTTTTCATCATCAAAAGGAAGAGTGCCACAAAGAAGAGCATATAAAATTACACCACAGCTCCAGACATCCACTTCAGGTCCAGCATACAATTTCCCGGAGATAACCTGTGAAAAATCACCAAGTTAGCAACCAAGAAATACAAATCACAAGATACAATATAAACACACCACACATGCACACATTCCTCAACAACAATAAAAACAATAATCATCATCATTGTGTATTTCATTACAAAAAGAATTTCAAACCTCAGGAGCTGCATAGTTAGGGCTTCCACAACTGGTTTTGAGAAAGTGACCATCACGCATGATGTTGCTCAAGCCAAAATCAGCAATCTTGACATTACATTTGGAGTCCAAAAGTAAATTCTCAGGCTTCAAATCTCTATGAACCACCATATTCCTGTGACAGTACTCCACACCAGAGATTATCTGCTTCCAAAATCAGAAATTAGCTTGAATAATGTGTGACAAAGTTGTCTTCTCAACTGCACAAAATAGTAAACAATCCTACCTGTTGAAAAAAATTACGAGCTTCATCTTCCTGCAACCTACCCTTCTCTACTATGTAATCAAAGAGCTCTCCAGATTTCACATACTCCATAACAACATATATGTCAGATGGAGTTTCTATGACTTCATAAAGTCGTATAATGTGAGGATGCATGAATAATCTTAAAATTTTGATTTCTCTCCTCACTGCAACAAGTTTTGGGAAAAGAAAAGGGGAAAAGAAATGATAAGTATATTTGATTAATAAATGACTGAGAAGTAGAAAGCATAAATTTTGTATACACAAGCATCAGGAAAACAGTAATATTTGTCCTCAAACTCCACACCGTTAGAATATAAGGATAACAGGATTAGAAAATGCAAAATTCCTTGAATCTTACCGCTCAATACTCACAAAACAAAGCAAAATGCTGCAAATATTGGAAAATCTAACACCAAAATCACAATTAGATGATGATTGAAATTTATTGATAAGAAATAACAAACCTTTTTCTTCCATTTCCATGCTCTTTATCTTGCGCCGATTTAGGATTTTGATTGCAACCTTATGACCAGTCAATACATGTTCTGCAATTTTCACCTTGCCAAAAGATCCAATTCCAAGAGTTTTTCCCAATTTATAATTTGGTAGAAACATGTCGAGGCCAGCACCACCTCGGCCAGCTGGTCCATCCATTTCTAAATCTATAGGCAAATTTGTGGAAGACACGACATAAAAATCAGCCCGTAAAAGTATATCCAAGCATAAAATGGAAAGTATATTGAAATCTACTTCAGATGCAAACATAAAAAAGAATAGTAGAATGAAGGGAGGAACAAGCAAAATCATCCATGAGCAGTTACAAGGGTTTACAGCTCAAGTACAAATCCAATTGTCACCCCAGCTGCACTTTTCTGAGGGCAAGGGATTCATAATCCAATCCAAACCAACCTTTAAAATGAAGGGGTTCAGAGAATAAACAGGGATGGCTCCCATTGTGAAAACCTACACTAAAAGACTGAAGAAAAATGATAGGTTCAAGGGAAATGTTTATATTAGGATAAATAAAAGGCACAGACAGTTAACTGTTTGTGGGTAGGTTTTGTTGTCTCGTACTTTTATAAACTTTGTGGGCAGTTATTTTTAGCAGTTGTTTAGGAAGTTTTGTAAAGGGAAGACTAGGGAGAGTCTGGTCCTCTCGAAAGACCAGGGCTAGTGTAACAGTTTAGATTACTGTGCTTGTTTCATTGTTAATAAAGCTGTCTGGTTTTTTCTGGGTGAACATCCAAGAACCTGTCTTGGAAGTCTTTACAGTTTTAAATAAATCTGGGTACCTATCAAAAAATCAACAACTCCGGAATATAAAGTCTCAGCAGCAGCTAAAACTTTTAGGTACTGTTAACTAAAATACCAGCAAAAGGGTACACCAAGACTGATATACTTCACATGAAGGCAACATTGCTTGGGAAAAAAGGATCCAGATCATTGTAATTGAGAACAATTGCCTCAATAACTGTTGCAATAAAAAAAAAATGAGATCCTGATTAATTGTATTATATGAAAAAATTGACAGTTTTATATTATAACATAGTTAATGATCCCATATAGCAGCATGGAGCAACTATCCCCAAAACTGCTGTGGCAGGATAGCGGAATGCAGAATGACTAATACTTTTGAAGATTATAAATACAATGCTAAATAATTTATCTTTCATGTGTATAAACAAAACAAACAACAAAATCGTCATCCCGCGAGGAGAGGTGAATCCCTTAAATCCACACATAGATGCCAAAAAAAGTACCACACATTGAGCATACTTATAACCAATAAAGTCATAATTTTAAGTTAAACACACAAGTTGACAATAAAAGTCTAGCAAGAAATGGGAATCAGAATTAGAACTTTGAACTGTACAGAACACTTGAGTTCAGGCATCACTGATACTTTGAACATAAAACAGAAGAAAAAAAACAATAACTGAGAAACTCAACACAATATGCTGTAAATAAAAAAGAAAACAGAGACCGGATTCAAGTGGACATATCTAGTCACAAACACAGTTATCAATTCCGGATTGAGGCACAAACCAGCTGACCTCGACACGGTGTGATAATAGGATGGCCACTATTCTGTATGCAGGTTTATAAGATGTATAGGATATACACATAACTGTCAGAAAATGATAAATTACTCAATTCATGACATTAATAATCAACAATAGAAAGTCAATGGCAGAAGATCACCAGATATGATACAAGACAAGTTAGCAGGTCACTGAAGAGTGGAGAAACAGACTACAGGTCTTGTTGCCAGAGAGAAGAGAGTTGAGAGAGAAGATTTATCAATGGCAGTAGGTGTCACCCTTTTAACTGCTTTTTCCCTGAGAACCCTATAATACCCCTATCCACAACAAATAGCCTCGACATCCGATTAAAGAGGGTTTCTAGGAATCTCAGCACAATAGCTGAAATATTTAAGAAGGCAGCAACAGCACTGTTGTGCAGTATTAATAACCATTAATTATAAAGTAAAATTTTTATACAGGAAAAGAATGAGCTACTTAACAATTTAGCAGGAGTGAACAGAAACAACTAAAAAATATATATAACAATATAGTAGCACCATATCATCTTTCATGTTCTTTTATTGTTATTGCAGTCAAAAGAGGTGGCACATGGCTCAAAGGCAAAGGTTACAGACAGGTGATTCATAATTGTTATTTCAAGCAACATGAAAACGGTTCCTCTAAGCTCACACGACGATGGCTGCATTGCATACATCAAACCTGTCAGACCCCACCAATGATGGAGCCAGATGAACTAGGATGTGAACGCTTATCTGTTATGTCATAGATTTGAGAGATAATGTAGCAGTGTAGGCAGTCAGATAAGTTATAATTTGTGAGAATCCACAGATTAATGCAAAATTAATCTGGTGTTTGATGCACAGCTCAGGAAAGATTTCACTTTTTTCCCAAAAGGTGAAAGGTATCCTAAAGGTGATAGGGGATCAAAACTCCTTGAGTCAGCAAGTGACAAAATACAGACACCTTGCTGAATGAAGCAGAGCATCCAACTCAAATAGGGTTCCCTGTCTAGAACCAAATCAATTCATGACCCACTCCCCTGCGTTTAACAAACCATCCACATTCCGGGAATAGAAAAACTGGCTATGATATCAGTTATTGTAGAGGAAGATCCAGTTTCAAAAGAGAGGATGTTAAGGGAATAGAGCATCAATTTTAAATAGGAGCTTCATGTCCCACACCCAGCTAGTGAGGGTCTCAAGCTCCAATATTGACCTTAAAGGCAAACATTAACAATAGAAAAGAAAGAAACCAATAAAAGATTTGACTGTTTTGTATTTTGCATTAATTTTCACTCAAATCAACTACTCAAACAACACAATTTGTAGTACAAACTGAAAAGGAAATATTAATTGTTCAATTTCTAAAACCTGTCAAATACTTTCACTGGTAGAAGTCCAAAGGTGGATAACTAGTTATTTCCACCATTTCAAATAATTGGCATCTAAGGTTTTGCACAACAGGGATTAACATGGTAGTAGAGTTGGGATTTAAATCATGATTTGGGAGGTCTATTTTCTGAAATAAATATCAACCCATATCATAAACAGTAAGATTCATGAACAATAATAAAACATTGTGTGTAAAACTAACACATTTAAAAGCACAAATTCATACCCAAAAAAATAACACTAGTAACAATTTAACATGAAGAAATGTATTAAACATCAAAACACAACCACGCATCTATTGGCATTTCAAACTCAAATAGCTAACAAAACAACATACAAAGCACCAAAACAAACAAAGATCCAAATCATAACAGCATGGCAGAAAAATAGTGGCTGCTGCTACAAAGCAGAAGAGCTGAGGCACCACAATAAAATACAAAGAAATGGTGGAAAAAAAGAGTGGTTTACTCTGTTTCTTCTGGAGTAACAAACAACAGGTGAAGTAATGAAGAAGAGACCCCAAGAATGAGAGAAAACACGAACAGTTACAGAAGACCACCCTGGTTCGAATTGGGGATTAAATTCAGTCTGTTCCCTCTCATTTTACCCAATTTTTCAACAAAAAAGACATTACTAGGGGCACAACCAGTTCTGCCTGGATGGCACAATTCATGTAAGATTTGTGTGATTCATTAACATTTCAAGAACAAAATCTCAACACAATTATTATGGCCAAGGCCTAGAATCGTATACTATCATTAATGTATTGTAGATCAGATATGAAGCACCTGACATAGACATGGAAACTGTCACACTTCTAATCTCCAAAAGGAAGGACACAACAATATATATATATATATATATATATATATATATATATATATACATTGAATATCATTATGAAATACTTAAGTCGACAATCAAGATACTCCACCGGGGTCAAACTATAGAAGTAATAGTGTCATTAATTATCCTTAATTTGAGGGATCATTCCTAAATTCTCTAAACTAACTTTTTCTTTGATAAAAACCTCTCGTTCCACTAATTGGGGATACAAATTGATAATAATAAAATCCAGATTAACAATAAATAACGCTACGCTGATTTTTTACGGAGACAAACAATTAGAAACGAACTATACTTCTGAACTGACAAATATTTTGAAACTGAGGAATTATTTTCTTCCATTCATACAATTTTAACGTGTTTAAGTATCACAGTTAGCAACTTGTATCAGCGGCCTCCTATGGTATTCTACAATTACCAAAAGTAGCAACAGACACAAAGCATAAAAGGCACCCTATGTGCCTCATTGACCCATTATGCTGCCTTACCTTAGGTGCACCTTTAACTTGACTGTTTTTCAATCTTTCCAACTACGAATAAGCTACTACAAGCTTAACAACAACAGATTTTTTCAAACGTTGACATCACCACTAAACACCAGCTAATGTTCCACTTTGTTGGAAGTGTACAAGGCATCTACTGCTCCAAAAGTAATGGATGTACATATCATAATAGTAACGGTAATCACAGAAAACGGAAGCTGAAAATTGATAGACGTTACAACAATAACAATAATACATCATGAAGAAAACAATATTATAATTCATTCAAATATAAAAAGAATAAGCAAATCAACATAATATTAAAACAAAAATTTTAATTTATATAATAATCTCTGAACAATTCAACGAGAGAAAAAATCTAAGCAATGGTAGCTATTTGTTATCCACACGCAACGCAATCCAGAATCTCAAATCTGGAAATTGGCAAACTTCCGATCGAAAGCGCTTGTTTATGTTCCCAACAGTAAAGAGAAGAATAATCTTAGCACGAAAAGAAAAGCGAGATTAACGGAGAGAGCAAGAGAGAGAGAGAGAGAGAGAATTGTTTGAGGATTGAGAAGGGAAAAGGCTCACCCTAGTAGTGTTGGAGTGAACGGAGCTTGAGATTGAGGAGAAACGTTGAGATTAAAGGAACCCTAAAGTTGAAGATTGGAAAGAGGAAGAACAAAAGAGGAACAAAGCATCGCGTTCTCCTTCGATGTTTGCATCTGCGTCAGCGATGCTATTACGCGACAAAAGACGGTGCGTTTCAATCTCAGATGCTTTGGTTAATCGTTGGATTCTAATTCTAAAACATCTATTTTTAAGCGTTATTACCATATTACCCATGCTAACGAAGAAATAAGTGAGCAAGTTGATTTTTTCTAACAAGAGAATCTTTTACAATTAAAGTTATCTCTTTTATACTATATGCTGATTGAATTATAACAACTACAAAAATTTTCAAATATAATTTTTTTTCAATATTAACCTGTTGATATAATTTTGATGAGATGTGTTGTCAAAACCTTAAATATGTAAAGTTTTTGTAGTTAAAAATGTATTTTTTTCTTTTTTAAGAAAAATCACCATATAAATAAAATATCAATTTAATTTATTTACAAATATTATATTTTATCTAAAACTTTAAAATAATAAATTTATAAAAAGAAAATTATTATTCAGTATTGTTTCCATTGGTGAGTCAAGATCAACTCTTTTTCTTTGATATGTTTTTGTAACTCTAAACTTAAGTCAATATCTCTTCTATTATGTGTTTTCTGATGTTTGACTAAATTAGAAAGATGCCTACAAAAATATGTATTAAATATAACAAAACAATCACAATTCCTAAATTTTTATCTATAGATTTTGTAATAGATTTCAGGTTAACATTACCTTAATTATGACTTAACCTAACTTGTAATAATATTGCTTAATTTTATTAGTATTAGTTTAACTCGATCGTTCAACTAGCTGACTGACTCTTTTGGAATTTCAATAAAATTTCTGAGTATCATTGTAAATATAATACTTGTTAGGATGTTATACCAATAACCTTTATTAAACTATGCATTACATAACTAGAGTTTCTTAGAACCACCACTATGATTCAAATAATGTGAAGATTAGGAGGCTAAGTTGTTTATGATTTCTTGTTGGAGTATTTGGAAATACTAAGTTTACGAGGATAAGTTGAGTACCTATTTACCTGTGGAATGAAAAAAACAAAAGAAAATGTACTCACTACAGAAAAAAAAAAGTATATATTATTATGATTACATTTTAAATTCATCTAAGAACTTTAAACATAGGACAAAATGTATAGTAGTAATTACTATGGTATAACTTTGTATTCTTAAACGGTTAATAAACATGACACCTACTAGAATCTTACATAAATATAAATGCATGATTTTTGTCCACATCCAGATCAAGATTTATTAGCATAAAAGAACCTACTTAAACCAATTTACTTAACATAATCTACCCTTTGTAGAAAAGGGCTACAATATTACATTGTATCTATTGTGTTAGGTTGAAGTTGAAGTTGCAACCATGGGTGTTGTTGGATCTCAGATACTGTTATCCTTTTCATAGGTTCCACATCAAGCATCTTTGATATCAAATCTCTAGCTCCGGGAGATAGGTAACATGGAAGAGTGAATATCCCTCCCTGTATAGGAAGAAGAAGAGTTAATTATTAAATTTTCTTTGAGCTAAGATCATTTAAAGAAGGGTTAAATGTGTTTTTTCCCTTAATTTTCAGTAAAAATTTAAATTAATCCTTCTTTAAAGCTTTGGACTATAGTCCTTCAATTTTAGAACTATTTGAATTTATTCACTTAACTAAATTTTTGTTAAATTAATTTAAAATTTTAAACGTATTTCTTAACTAATAATAAAGAAAAATATATATAAACATGGTAAAAAACTCAAATACTATCATAAAATAAGTCAAATAAATTTAATAAAATTTAGTTAAAAAAAATAAATCCATACATTTTTAAAATTGAAAGAATAAATTGAATCAAAATTTTTTAAGAAAAAAACTAATTCTAATTTTTACTAAAAATAAGAAATCAAAAACATAATTAATCCTTAGAAAAATAATATTTATGTAGAAGTTTATATCAATCAATAACTATAAAAATAGAAATACCTTTATTTTGTTGAAGAGATTTGGAATGTTTTCATCGTCAAAAGGTAGAAATCCACAAAGAATAAAATACAGAACTACACCACAACTCCATACATCAACTTCGGGTCCAATATATAATTTTCCACATATAACCTGTGAAATTTCAACCAACAAAAAGTAACCAATAAATAGCACGCTACCAGCACATTCTATTGTTTAATAAATTCATCTTAATTATTCATACTTAATTAAGCAGTCTTGTTATGGACAATTTTTATTTTTTAATATTAAATTTGAATTAATAGTAAAGTGTGTTGAAAAGGGTGTTTTATGTAGAAACCATCGGATCATAAAATTTAAAACCTCAGGAGCTGCATAGTTAGTGCTTCCCTTGTCTTATGAAAATAACCAGCATGCATGATGTTGCTCCAGCCAAAACCAGTTATCTTTACATCACAATTGAAGTCCAAAAGTATGTTTTCAGGTTTCAGATCTCTATGAACCACCATCTTATTGTGACAATACTCCAGTCCTGAGATTATCTACTCTCAAAGAATAAAAGAATTAAAAATAGTTTATACATAATTAACTCAGAAGTTTTTCCTTATAATTTGTACAACTTTGTGAAAGAGATTCAAAATGTCTTACCTGCTGAAAAATATTACGAGCTTCGTCTTCTTCTAACCTTCCTTTTTCTATTACGTAATCAAAAAGCTCTCTACAAGCATACTCCATAACAACACATATGTCAGTTGGAGTTTCTATCACCTCATGAAGTTTTATAATGCGAGGATGACTGAGCAATTTTAAAACTTCAAGTTCTAATTTCACTGCAACACAGTTTGAAGAAAAAAAAAAGTTAGAAGTCTCACGTTAACAAAAATATAAAATCATTTCGTAATATCATTAAATGTAAATATTATTTTATAAATTAATTTTAAAAAATTAAATTAAATTTAAAATCCACCTCTTAACAAATAATTAGTATCTTATTATTAATCTGTCTTAATATTATCAATTTTGCTATTACTTTAATCATATTCATCATACTATCTATATAACAATAAATATATTAAACAAACATTTGGCAAATTCTTCGAGAGTGAACACAATTCTAAAGCTGTTTGTATATAAAACATAAAATAAAAATTCTTTAGTATTTAGATAATTTAATGATTGAAATTTATTCACAAGAAATAACAAACCTTTTTCTTCCATTTCCATGTTCTTTATCTTGCACCGATTTAGGATCTTGATTGCAACCTTATGACCAGTCAATACATGTTCTGCAATTTTCACCTTGCCAAAAGATCCAATGCCAAGAGTTTTTCCCAATTTATAATTTGGTAGAAACATGTTGAGGCCAGCACCACCTCGGCCAGCTGGTACATCCATTTCTAAATCTATAGGCAAATTTGTGGAAGAAACAACATAAAAATCAGTCCAGTAAAAGTATATCCAAGCATAAAATGGAAATGATATTGAAATCTACTTCAGATAAAAACATCAAAAAGAATAGTAGAATAAAGAGAGGAACAGGCAAAATCATCCATGATCAGTCACAAGGGTTTACAGCTCAAGTACAAATCCAAATGTCACCCCAGCTGCAATTTTCTTCGAGGGCAAGGGATTGATAATCCAATCCAAACCAACCTTTAAAATGAAGGAGGGGTTAAGAGAATAAGCAGGGATGGCACCCATTGTGCAACCTACACTAAAAGACTATAAAGTCTCAGGCAGCAGCTAAAACTTTTAAGTACTGTTAACTAAAATACCAGCAAATGGGTACACCAAGACTGATATACTTCACATGAAGGCAACATTGCTTGGGAAAAAAGGATCCAGATCATTGTAATTGAGAACAATTGCCTCAATAATTATTGCAATAAAAACAAATGAGATCCTGATTAATTGTATTATATGAAAAAATTTGACAGTTTTATATTATAACATAGTTAACGATCCCATATAGCAGCATGGAGCAACTATCCCCAAAACTGCTGTGGCAGGATAGCGGAAAGCAGGATGATTAATACTTTTGAAGATTATCAATACAATGCTAAATAATTTATCTTTTATGTATATAAACAAAAACAACAAAATCCTCATCCCACGAGGAGAGGTGAATCCCTTAAATCCACACATAAATACCGAAAAAGGTACCAGACATTGAGCATACCTATAACCAATAGTCAAAAGTCATAATTTTAAGTTAAACACACAAGTAACAATAAAAGTCTAGCAACATATGGGAATCAGAATCAGAACTTTGAAGGGTACAGAACACTTGAGTTCAGGCATCGCTAATACTTTGAACATAAAACAGTAGAAAAAAAAACATGACAGAGAAACTCAACACAATGTGCTGTAAATAAAAAAGAAAACAGAGACCAGATTCAAGTGGACACATCTAGTCACAAACACCATTATCAATTCCAGATTGCGGCACAAACCAGCTGAAATAGGTGTGATAATAGGATGGCCAGTATTCTTATATTTTTTATGCAGGTTTATAACATGTATACGATATACACATCACTGTCAGAAAATGATAAATTACTCAATTCAGGACATTAATAATCAACAATAGAAAGTCAGTGGCAGAATATTGCCAGATATGATACAAGACAAGGTAGCAGGTCACTGAGGAGTGGAGAAACAGACTACAGGTCTTGTTGCCAGAGAGAAGAGAAGAGAATTGAGATACAAGAGTTTAGAGATAAGATTTAAGAATGGCAGTAGGTGTCACCCTTTTAACTGCTTTTTTCCTGATAACCCTATAATACCCCCCTCCACCACAAATAGCCTCGTCATCCAATTAAAGAGGGTTTTTAAGAATCTTAGCACAATCCACACTGTTTCTACCACAAAAGCAGCACAATAGCTGCAATACTTAAGAAGGCAAAAGCACTGTTGTGAAGTATTAATAACCATTAATTATAAAATAAAATTTTTATATACGAAAAGAATGAGCTACTAAAAAATTTAGCAGGAATGAACAGAGAAAACTGAAAAAATATATATAACAATATAGTAGCACCACATCATCTTTCATGTTCTTTTATTGTTATTGCAGTCAAAAGAGGGTGGCACATGGCTCAAAGGCAAAGGTTACGGACAGGTTATTCATAATCATTATTTCAAGTAACATAAAAAGTTCCTCTAAGCTCACACGGAGATGGCTGCATTGCATACATCAAAACCTGTCAGACCCCACCAATGATGGAGCCTGATGAACTAGGATGTGAACGCTTCTCTGTTATGTCATAGATTTGAGAGATAATGCACCAGTGCAGGCAGTCAGATAAGTTATAATTTGTGGGAATCCATAGATTAATTGAAAATTAATCCAGTGTTTGATGCACAGCTTAGGAAAGATTTCACTTTTTCCCCAAAGGTGAAAGGTATCCTTAAGGTGCTTGGGGATAAAAAATTTCTTCCCCCAACAGGTGACAAAATACAGGCACCTTGCTGAATGAAGCAGATCATCCACCTCAAATGGGGTTCCCTCTCTAGAACCAAATCAATGCATAACCCACTCTCCTGCATATAACAAACCATCCACATTCGGAAAATGGAAAAACTGGCTTCGATATCAATTATTGTAGAGGAAGGTCCAGTTTCAAAAGCCAGGACGCTAAGGGAATAGAGCATCAATTTTAAATAGGAGCTTCATGTCCCACACCCAAGTACTGAGGTGCTCAAGCTCCAATATTGACCTTAAAGGCAAACATTAACATTAGAAAAGAAAGAAACCAATAAAAGAATTGACTGTTTTGTATTTTGCATTAATTTTCACTCAAATCAACCATTCAAACAGCACAATTTGTAGTACAAACTGAAAAGGAAATATTAATAGTTCAATTTCTAAAACCTGTCAAATACTTTCACTGGTAGTAGTCCAAAGGTGGATAACTAGTCAATTCCACCATTTCAAATAATTGGCATCTAAGGTTTTGCACAGCAGGGATTAACATGGTAGTAGAGTTGGGATTCAAATCATGAATTGTGAGGTCTATTTTCTGAAATAAATATCAACCCATATCATAAACAGTAAGATTCATGAACAATAATAAAACATTGTGTGTAAAACTAACACATTTAAAAGCACAAATTCATACCCAAAAAAATAACACTAGTAACAATTTAACATGAAGAAATGTATTAAACATCAAAACACAACCACGCATCTATTGGCATTTCAAACTCAAATAGCTAACAAAACAACATACAAAGCACCAAAACAAACAAAGATCCAAATCATAACAGCATGGCAGAAAAATAGTGGCTGCTGCTACAAAGCAGAAGAGCTGAGGCACCACAATAAAATACAAAGAAATGGTGGAAAAAAAGAGTGGTTTACTCTGTTTCATCCAGAGTAACAAACAAAAGGTGAAGAAATGAAGGAGAGACTACAAGAATGAGTGAAAACACGAATAATTACAGTGGACCACCCTGGTTCGGATTGGGGATCAAATTCAGTCTGTTCCTTCTCATTTTACCCAATATTTCAACAAAAGAAGACATTACTAGGGGCACAACCAGTTCTGCCTGGATGGCACAATTCATGTAGGATTCGTGTGATTCATCAGCATTTCAAGAACAAAATCACAACACACAATTATTATGGCCAACGCCTAGAATCGTATCCTATCATTAATGTATTGTACATCAGAAATGAAGCATCTGACATAGACATGGAAACTGCCACACCTATAATCTTCAAAATGTAGGACCCCACAATATATATATATATTGAATATCATTATGAAATATTTAAATCGACAATCAAGATAATACTCCATCGGGGTCAAACTATACAAGTAACAGTGTCCTTAATTATCCTTAATTTGAGGAACATTCCTAAATTCTCTAAGCTAACCTTTTCTTTGATAAAAATCTCTCGTTCCACTTATTGGAGATACAAATTGATAAAATAAAATCCAGATTAACAAAAAATAACGCTAACCTGATTTTTTAGGGAGACAAACAATTAGAAACAAACTAAACTTCTGAACTGACAAATATTTTGAAACTGAGGAATTATTTTCTACCATTCATACACTTTTACCGTGTTTAAGTATCACAGAAACTTGTATCAGCGGCCTCCTATGGTATTCTACAATTACCAAAAGTAGCAACAGAGACAAAGCATAAAAGGAACCCTATGCGCCTCATTGACCCATTCTGCTGCCTTACCTTAGGTGCACCTTTAACTTGACGGTTTTTCAATCTTTCCAACCATGAATAAACTACTAACAACAGGTTTTGATATCACCACTAAACACCAGCTAATGTTCCACTTTGTTGGAAGTGTACAAGGCATCTACTGCTCCAAAAGTAATGGATGTACATATCATAATAATAACTGTAATCAAAGAAAACGGAAGCTGAAAAACTGATAGACGTTACAACAATAACAATAATACATCATGAAGAAAACAACGATATACGAAACCATTCAAATATAAAAAAAAAAGGAAATCAACATAAAATTAAAACTAAAATTTAAATTATGTAATAATCTCTGAACAATTCAATGAGAAAAAAATCTAAGCAATGGTAGCCATTTGTTATCCACATGCAACGCAATCCAGAATCTCAAATCTAGAAATTGGCAAACTTCCGATCGAAAGCGCCTGTTTATGTTCCCAACAGTAAAGAGAAGAATAACCTTAGCACAGAAAAAAAGCGAAATTAACGGAGAGAGCAAGAGAGAGCGAGCGAGAGAGCGAGAGAGAGAGCGAGAGAGCGAGAGAGAGAGAGAGCGAGCGAGAGAGAGAGAGAGAGAATTGTTTGAGGATTGAGAAGTGAAAAGGCTCACCCTAGTGGTGTTGGAGTGAACGGAGCTTGAGATTGAGGAGGAACGTTGAGATTAAAGGAACCCTGAAGTTGAAGATTGGAAAGAGGAAGAACAAGAGTGGAACAAGGCATCGTGTTCTCCTTCGACGTTTGCATCTGCGTCAGCGATGCTATTACGCGACAAAAGACGGTGCGTTTTCAATCTCAGATGCTTTGAATGATCGTTGGACTTTAATTCTAAAACATCTATTTTTAAGTGTTATTACCATATTACCCATGCTAGCGAAGAAATAAGTGAACAAGTTGACTTTTTCCCACAAGAGAATATTTTACAATTAAAGTTATCTCTTTTCTACCATATGCTGATTGAATTATAACACTTACAAAAGTTTTCACATATAAATTTTTTGAATATTATAATTTTGATGAGATGTGTTGTCAAAACCTTAAATATGTAAAGTTTTTGTAGTTAAAAATGTATTTTTGTTTTTATATTCACCAGAGATAAAAATAAAATTTTAAGATAATAAATTAATTAAAAAATACTTTTATATTATCCAGTATTATTTCGGTTGGTGAGATCAATATCAACTTCTTTCTTTGATTTGTTTTCTAATTCTAAAAATATTTCATTTGGTGGAGTCGAGCTCAGTTTCTTTTCTTGATTCGTTCTTTTAACTTTAAGCTAAGAATTCAATTATATTAACCATAAATATATATTAAATGTAATTAATCTATCATAATATCTTCTAGATTTTAAAAATACACCTCATATTAGTCTTGCATAACTAATAATTATCTTGTTTAGTTTTAACATGATCATCTTTAATATTAATATTTCTTTAATTTGATCACTCAACTAGTCGATACTCTTTTAAAGTTTCAAGCAAACAGAATAATCCAATATGATATCCACGTAGTCATACCATACAAATATAATATTTTAACTCAATTAAATTTATAAGTATTATTGTAAATATAATACTTGTTGGAATATCTACCAATAACATTTACTAAACTATGCACTTACATAACTAGTTTCTTAGAACCACCCCTCCCATTCAAATAATGTGAAGATTAGTAGGCTAAGTTGAGTAACTATTTAACGTGGAATGAAAAAAATAAAAGAAAATGTACTCACTAGAAAAAAAAAAGTATATATTATTATGATTACATTTTAAATTTATCTAAAAACTTTAAACATTGTACAAAATGTATAGTAGTAATTAATAATGGTATAACACTGTTAATAAACATGACACCTACTAAAACCTTACATATACAAATGCATGA
This sequence comes from Vigna hirtella, assembly GCA_027742795.1. Classification (NCBI taxonomy): domain Eukaryota; kingdom Viridiplantae; phylum Streptophyta; class Magnoliopsida; order Fabales; family Fabaceae; genus Vigna; species Vigna hirtella. Next base: position 6,037 of record JAHCHA010012352.1, on the reverse strand, counting down.
TTTTTGTCCACATCCAAATAAAGATTTATTAGCATGAAAGAACCTACTTAACATAATCTACTCTTTGTAGAAAAGGGCTACAATATTACATTGTATCTATTGTGTCAGGTTAAAGATGAAGTTGCAACCATGGGTGTTGTTGGATCTCAGATATTGTTATCCTTTTCATAGGTTTATTAAGCTTCTTTGATATCAAATCTCTAGCTTCAGGAGATGGGTAACATGGAAGAGTGAAAAGCACTTCCTGTGTATAAGAAGAGTTAATTATTAAATCTTCTTTAAACTAACATAATTCAAATCAGAGTTAAATATATTTTTATATATTTAATTTTTAATAAAAATTAGATTTTTTTTAAATTTAAACTAATTTCATTTTTTATTTTTAAAATGTGTTTTAATCAAATTTTATTGATTTCATTTTAGATTTTAAATATGTTTCTGAATTAATATTAAAAAAATATGTCAAATATTATAAAAAACTTATCTTATGTTTAATAAATTTAATAAAATTTAATTAAGAAAATGAAATTCATACATTTTTAAAATTAAAGAATTAAATTGAATTAAAATTAAAAAAGATAATTTTCATTTTCATTCAAAATCAAGATATCAAAATCATATTTAATCTTCAAAATTAGTGTTTATTTAAAAGTTTGTATCAATCAATAACCATAAAATTAGAGATACCTTCATTTTGTTGAAGAGATTTGAAATGTTTTCATCGTCATCAAAAGGCAGAACTCCACAAAGAATAAAATACAGAACTACACCACAACTCCATACATCAACTTCTGGTCCAACATATAATTTTCCATATATAAACTGTGAAATTTCAACCAACAACAATTAACCAATAAATAGCACAGCCTATTATTTACTAAGTTCATCTTAATTACTCATACTTAATTCAGCAGTCTTGTTATTGACAAATTTTTATTTTTTAATATTAAATTTGAATTAATAGTAAAGTGTGTTGAAAAGGGTGTTTTATGCAGAAACCATGAGATCACAAAATTAAAAACCTCAGGAGGCTCCATAGTTAGGGCTTTCACAACTTGTCTTAAGAAAGTAATCACCATGTTGTTTAAGATTTATCTACAGTATATTACACAAACTCCTAAGATATAACAGGAACTTTTCATAATTTCTAAAAATATCATAAAATCTCTATAAAAAGAATAAAATAATTAATATATTATTATTAATCTGTCTTAATATCATCAATTTTGTTGCTATTACTTTTAATCATATTCATCATACTATCTATATGACAATAAATATATATTAAACAAACATTTGGCAAATTCTTCGAGAGTGAACACAATTCTAAAGTTGTTTCTATATAAAAACATAAAATAAAAATTCTTTAGTATTTAGATAATTATATTCAAACACTAGATAAAAATAAATAAATATTTTTTTGTAAATTAAGATTTATCTATGTAAATTTTTTTAAGAAGAATTTTTACAAATTATGTAACATCCGAGATTATATAGAAACATATAATATAGTAAGTTCACATTTTAATATAAGAGAACAGTTAGAAGTAGACTCTAAGTAAAGTATTAAAGTTATAGTCATCCCAAAATAAGTCCTAATTTAAAACTTAAACACAGTAGAGTATTTCAAAATCATAAGGAACAACTAAGAGTCCTAACTAGACTAAGTTGTAGCATCATCTTCCTCCAAAGCCTGCTCCAGAGACACCTCATCCACCTCTGCTCACATCCAAGTGGATGATCATTGCAAAAGAAAAGCATACCATAGCAAAACACAAACACAAAAGCAAGGGTGAGCTAGATATACAAAAATTATGTTATAACAGTCACAGGCAACATGCAAGTAAGGACAGATACACTACACTATACAAACATGACTTGTTGCACTTAAACTTGACTCGTCCGGACTTAAAATGTTTGCCGAGCTATGGCGGGTCATGCACTCGTGGTGGCCTCTACTGCTTTGTAAAGCCATTGTCAATGGGTTTCACCCTACCATACTCACGAGGTTAGTCCGTTATCACTCACCTTGGGCCATACTGGAAGCACCCAAGACTAAGACCTCCTGCTACTACTCACGACATGATTCAATCCTCTCTACTTGAGAATGATTGACCATTGTAGTTTTAGGATAACCCCAAGACTGAGCTACCATGCAAATCATTCTAAACACTAAGGGCACCACCATGAATCTTCTCCTTGAAGATCATGGAATTACGTCCAATAATATAGGGCATCACCATGTAACCTCCCTTTGAGATCCATGAAATTACGTCCATCAACCATACTTTTAAAACCACATACTTTCAATCATCAAACATGTTTCATCCACTCGCATACTTTCAATATAATCACATTACCACCCTCATACTATGCATTCCAAACATTCCACACACGTAATTCGACCAAAAAGAGAGCAAAAGAGAAGACTGGACTCAAAGGATTCGCACAGCGCACCCTCACTCGCAAGGCGAATTAACTTGCTGAGGTGTTGTACCTCACGTCCCTCGCATAGTGCACCCACTTAATTCGCTATGCGAATTAACTCACTAAGGCTACAGGCCTCAGGTCTTCTCGCATAGCGAACCCAAGTCGCTATGCGAAAGCTTAGACAAAGAGCACCCCCCCAAATCCTCTCGCTTTGCGCCCATCTCGCTCTTCGAATTAAAATGGCAGTGACTCCAGACCACCCCCAGTCGCACAGCGACTAGATTCGCTATGCGAATCTCCAGACATAGAGCAGTACTCTCCAGTCATTCGCACAGCGCACCAGCTTGCACAACGAATGACCCAGACAATAAGCACTCTCTACAGGGACTCGCTATGCGAGACAACTCGCATAGCGACTCTGCATCATCTGCAGAACTCAAATTCTGCAGAATCATGCACTCACACCAGCCCTTACCACTTTCAGGCCTTTTCTCCAATTTCTAACACCCCTAATTCTTGTTTTACACCTAATCAGACTTGTCTAGATGATTATAAACGTTCCTACTACAATTCTAAAGTGATTTAGACTCAATTTCTACTCTAGAACACCAAAATCAACAACTTAGGGACCCAAATCCAATTCTAATACTTGTAACTCGTTTTAGACCAGTTTGAGATTCCTAACAAATCAAAATTGACCTATCTGAGCTACCCAAACATCCCAATTGCACTCAAGACCTCCAATGCCCAAAACACTACCTCACTTCCTCTTAAAGTGACCTAAAACCCTAATAGAGCACCAAGTTTTCTACTTATTCACTGATACAACAGATCTCTCACCACAAGCACTTCAACATAGTCATTACAGAAATTAAATACATCCAAACAGTATACAAACATCACACTCCAGTTCCATTGTCCCAAAGTTCAACACATGCAACTAAATCTTTCCAAGTCAAAACACAATACCAACAGTACAGCAGTACAAAACTCAGCATACATCACATGCAATCAATATAAAAATGTATCCTAGCTCCCCTTACCTTAGAGTAACTTGACTGAACAGCTCACAAGAACCCTTCAACCGAACCTTGAGTTGTGAGAACTCAACAAAACCCTACAGAACACCACATTGGAGACAGAAACAGCTCTAAGAGCTAGAATGAAGTGGAAAAATTGAAGAAGATGAAAGCACAAGACACATGCAACTAACAGAGATTGTATGTGCTAGTTCAAGGACAGAGAAGAGGTTGCATGGAGGGACTTACCAGCTTAGAACCCAAAATGAATCGGTTAGTTTCGAAGCCCACTACGTTACGGACGTTTTGGCGCCACCTGATTAGAAATCCAGTGGTTCAGAGAGGAGAAATGGAAGAGAGAAGACAGAGTTGTGGTAGAGAGAAGGCAGAGAAAAAGGAAGAACTTGGTTCTGGAGAGAGAATGGAATTAGACTAATGAACCAGATTTGTTTCCAAAAAGACTATTTATATTAAAAAAAATATCTGGTTATATTAGTCTAATACTTAAATCCACTCTTTTAAATCCAAATTTCCAGGTTCTCACAAATTATGTTTATATAATCTATATAATATCTTGATTTCAAGTCTCACAGTTAACCATTGTTATTAAAAATGTTTATTAACAACTTTATTTAAAAAAAATTATGAATCAATTGTGCGTTGTAAGAACCATTAAATTCAACAGTGAGAGGAAGCCAGGTGTAGGTGTAAGGATTTAGAAATTCAGAAAGTGAAAGCCAGGTATGTGTAGCTGAGTGGCCGATCGGTTTTGACGGTAGTATATAAGGAAAATTTTCAAAATTTCGTGTCACTTTACTCTGCATGCACTTCTTCTCTCAAAGTTTCTGAGTTTATATTCTCCTCCTTCTCTCTATAATTCTCTTCCTTCTTTCTACAAATTCTCACTTTCTTTTTATTTCGATCATCAATCAGGCAACGCCTGAGTCTTCCTAGTGTCAAAGGTTTCACTTTGCACCGATCAAGTTGTTGTTTTGAGCTGGTAAGTTCATCCTCTTCTTAGAACGTTTGTTTTCCGGCACATGCAAACCAAGTTTCTGGTTGCATGAGTTTATTACCTCTTATATTAAATTCTGATCACATTTCTGGTCTTATGGTTGGTCTATTTTCACAAATAAGTGAATCTTAGATTTCTAAGACTTTTGGTGGTGAATAAGTTTCTACACTGAAAGTTCTCTGTCCAATTAAGAGGTAAGGGAAGCTAGTAGTTTAATTATGTTTTTCTGTGTTTGTGTTTGGAATCTCTGTTTGAACGTTTGCATGTATGAACAATTGTATGTTTGATTGAATTGTATGCAATATTTTGTGGTTGGATGAAATCTGTGAAGTGGTTGAGAGGTTCTGAAAGTTTTGTTGAAAATCGAGCGATCGGTATAGAACGACTCGGTCTGGTCATGGAATCGAGCTTAGCGGCATTCAGTTTCGTAGGGATAATTTGGTTAAGTGTCATTCGGTTTAATATTGACGTTCAGTTTAAAAGTATTGTTTTTTATATTGACAGTCTCAGGGTGGGTATTATCGTGTGTTATTAGTCGTAATAGGTTTAGCGTTCGTTATTTATAGTACTATGTGTTAGTGCTCGTTTTTGGTAGTACTCGGTTTGTATTGGTACTCGGTCTTAACTAAGTTCTACTTTTATGGATCCTTAGTTAATGACCGATCGGTCTTGGGTTGATATTCAAGAGAATATAACAGTCGGTCTAGACATAAGATTTGATTGTAAACAACGTTCGGTCTATCATAGACTTTAACTGTTATTGACCGCTCGGTCATGTACTGTCTTGGTAGTGTTCGGTCAGTTACCAGCACTCGGTATCAGAAATTTTTGGTCTTGTACTAGCACTCGGTCTCTTCGTAGTACTCAGTCTTATTCTTGTATCTTATTTCAATAGTATTCGGTTTGAGCCAATAGTGTTCGGCCTAAGCTAATGGCGTTCGGTCTAAGACAATAGTGTTCGTTTTAAATATCAAGTGTTCGGTTTTAGCTTTAGAATTTGGTTGTTTTGGCGTTCAACTTCAAAGACGTTTGACTCATGCTTGAGTTTTACTCTTTACATGACCATTTGGTCATGTTCACATATGGGGAGTATTCTTCCGTCCGGTCTTGTTCATAAGATTTGTTGATCTTTCCGTTCGGTCGTACTCGGAGTTTGTGTTGTTGGCGTTCGGTTTTTTGCTATGAATGAATATTTGGTCTTTAACTGCTATTATCACTGTTTGACTTTGATGGGTTGAGATAGTTGTATTGATCTACTGTATGGGAAATTGTATTGATATTTCAAACAAGGCATATGTTTCAAGTAATGTGGAAGAGAATTCCAAGGAGGAATGTCTCAGTGAAAAGTGTATTGAAGTGGTAAATGTCTCAGTGAAAATTGTATCAAACGCCAAAAACTTGATAACTTTTTGGCAAGTATACCAAATCGTTACAAGTAATACAGTGATAAGTAAAGTATCGTTCTCCTCAGGGAATTTGTGTTACTTTATTCAATTAAAATTTATTTATCAAAATCAATTGAACAACAAAATATAAGTGAATTAATAGTTTCAAACTAGATGACAATTTAAAA
>JAHCHA010012347.1:0-55854 GCA_027742795.1 Vigna hirtella | reverse complement strand
TTTTTTTCAATGATAAGTAAAAACTTCAATCAAACTTATGACCAAGAGTTCAATCAAGATGTGCACATGCTTTAGTATTCACAAAGTCATTTAAATTCCAACAAATGCTATTTTTCATGAATGATCAATCAATTAAGCATGGATGTTCATGTGCTAATGGAATATTTCCTCACTAGATAAAGTGTTTCACTCAACACACAAGTGTATAAGAGGTAATCACTCATTCACTCTACTATCCCAATGTTACATGAATCAACTTTGCCTTTCATTTTACCCCAATCAAAAACATTCACAAGCATGCATCATCACAAGGACTTTTTCAATGGCTTATAATGTGGCTGGGCTAACAAGAAAATTGGTTTTTCTGGATCACAAAATCCTTGAGTTAAGAGAATCATAATAACACAATCATCTTATTCATTCCCAACTTTCTTTTGCCTTTGCATTTGCATTGAGCTTTACTTCTTTTCTTTTCTTCTTTGCATATTCTTACTTTTTAGTTCTTAGCTCAATGCTTTTCATGTTTTCCCAACAACCCCAAACTTGAACATTTAACCATACCACAAAAATCTTCTACTTAACTCAAGGTAAAGCTTTTCAACAAGGGTTTTCAATTTATGTTCAAGGCTAAGGGTTCAAAGGATAGAATACAACGTTTTCTCTTTTAGTGGGCTAACTTTATGAATTTGGCCAATAAAAAGGTTTCCAACAAACGGCCTTGATCATATGATGCAAAACAAGCAATTGATTCAATCATAGAAAACCTGGGCAAAATCATTCATGCTTTCAAAGCAATAGCATTCAATCATACCAAAAACTCTGGAGCTCAAAATCTCACATATAAGCTCATTCACATTTGACATACACATCCTGCTTAATTTCACAATCACAATCATGATATCATGCATTTGTTCACAAAGCTTGTGAATCACCTGTATAAGCATTTTAATGTGCACATCATCTCAACATCAATTAATCAAGAAGCATCATCAAGCATTACTTATCAAACAATCACAGTTAATATCAAACCATCATAACAAACCAGGTGTTCAATAGAGTACATCAAACTTTAATCTAAAAACAAATAATGCTTACAGAATACTGGGTTGCCTCCCAGCAAGCGCTTGTTTAACGTCACGAGCCTGACCCAAACTTTCAAGGATCAACCAACAACATCATTGTGGAAAATTGTTGCACCTCTCCCCCTAGATAGGGTTTGAGACGTTGACCATTCACCACCCAACTTTTCTGTGGATCATCAGCAGCTGGATTAAATATTTCAATTGCTCCATGCGGATGCACTTCTTTTATCACATATGGTCCTGACCATTTTGATTTCAGCTTCCCAGGAAATATCTTCAATCTTGAATTGAACAATAATACCTGTTGTCCTGGATTGAAAACTCTATTCACCAACTTCCTGTCATGATAAAATTTAATTTTGTCTTTGTAAGCCTTGGATGAATCATATGCATGTAATCGCATTTCTTCAAGCTCCAAAATCTGCCGTCTGCGTGTGCATTGAGTTTCATAAGGATCAAAATTCAAGAATTTCAAAGCCCATAATGCTCTATGCTCCAATTCTACTGGCAAATGGCATGCTTTCCCATAGACTAATTGAAATGGTGATAATCCCATAGACGTCTTCATTGCTGTCCTATAAGCCCAAAGGGCATCATCCAATTTGAGAGACCAATCCTTTCTTGATGAAGTCACTGTTTTTTCCAGGATTCTTTTTATCTCCCTGTTAGACACCTCAGCTTGTCCATTGGTTTGTGGATGATAAGGTGCAGCTACCTTATGCTTTACTCCATAGTGTTTGAGTACTTTCTCTAGCTGATAATTGCAAAAATGAGATCCTCCATCACTGATCAACACTCTTGGAGTGCCAAAGCGTGAGAATATTTGTCTCTTCAGGAATTTAATTACCGTGCTAGCATCATTTTTAGGACAAGCTAATGCTTCCACCCATTTACTCACATAATCCACTGCTACCAGAATATATTCATTATTGAAGGATGGAGGGAAAGGTCCAACAAAATCAATACCCCAACAATCAAAAACCTCAACCTCTAAAATACCTTGTAAAGGCATCTCATGACGTTTAGTAATTGTCCCTGCTCTTTGACATTTATCACAATTCCTAGCATGATTATGGGCATCTTTAAATAAAGTTGGCCAATAAAACCCTGATTGAAGGACTTTTGCTGTTGTTCTTTCTCCATTAAAATGTCCTCCATAAGGTGAATCATGACAATGCCAGAGAATTCCTTCTGCTTCTTCATTTGTAACACATCTCCTTAGAAGATTATCTGCTTCAATTTTGAACAAATACGGATCATCCCAAACAAACTGCTTGGCATCATGCAGAAATTTCTTTCTTTGTTGCCAAGTTAAGTCTTCCGGCATGACTCTTGCAGCTTTGAAATTTGCCATATCAGCAAACCAGGGCCTCTGCTGAATATACATGAGTGATTCATCTGAAAAAGATTCCCAGATTTCAGACTCCTTGCTAGTGACCTCATTGTTGACTAATCGTGACAAATGATCAGCAATTAAGTTCTCACTTCCTTTCTTATCACGGATTTCTACATCAAATTCTTGCAATAGTAGTACCCATCTAATCAGACGTGGCTTAGAATCTGGTTTTGTCAACAAATATTTGATAGCTGCATGATCTGTATAGACAATCACCTTAGACCCAATAAGATAAGGTCTAAATTTCTCTAGAGCATATACAATGGCCAGAAATTCTTTCTCTGTGGTAGCATAATTCAATTGAGCATCATTCAGCACCTTGCCAGCATAATAAATTGGATGAAACTTTTGTTCTTTCCTCTGGCCAAGGACAACTCCTATTGCATAATCACTTGCATCACACATTAATTCAAAATTTTGATTCCAATTTGGCGCTACCATTACTGGAGCTGACACTAGCTTCTTCTTCAATATGTCAAAAGCTTTCAGGCAGTCTTCATTCATCAAAAAAGGAGCATCCTTCATTAAAAGATTACTCAATGGTTTAGCAATTTTTGAGAAATCTTTGATAAATCTTCTATAAAACCCAGCATGACCAAGAAAACTTCTAATCCCCTTTACATTTGTTGGTGGAGGTAGTTTCTCAATGACTTCTACTTTAGCTTTGTCTACCTCCATTCCTTTAGCAGAGATTTTATGCCCCAATACAATTCCTTCAGTTACCATGAAATGACATTTCTCCCAATTCAAAACCAGATTTGTCTGAACACATCTTTTGAGGACAGTGTTCAAATTAGCCAAACATCTTTGGAAAGAATTTCCAAAAACTGAGAAATCATCCATGAATACTTCAATGCATTTTTCTAAGAGATCTGCAAAAATTGCCTGCATACACCTCTGAAACGTAGCTGGAGCATTACATAATCCAAAAGGCATCTTTCTATACGCAAAGATACCAAAAGGACAAGTAAAAGCCGTCTTCTCCTGGTCTCTTGGATCTACCACAATTTGATTATATCTAGAATATCCATCTAGAAAACAATAGAAAGCCTGCCCTGATAACCTTTCTAGCATCTGATCCATGAAGGGAAGAGGAAAATGATCTTTCCTAGTAGCTTTATTAAGCTTCCTGTAATCAATGCACATACGCCAACCAGTGACTGTCCGAGTAGGAATAAGTTCATTCTTATCATTATAAATTACTGTCATCCCACCTTTCTTTGGAACCACCTGTACTGGACTCACCCATTCACTATCAGAGATTGGATAGATGATACCAGCTTCTAGCAGTTTCAACACTTCTTTTCTGACCACCTCCTTCATAACAGGATTTAATCTTCTCTGTGGTTGAGCACTTGGTTTATAATCTTCTTCCATAAAAATTTTGTGCATGCAGTAAGTTGGGCTAATACCTTTAAGATCTGATATTGACCATCCAATTGCTTCTTTGTTGGCTTTCAGAATTTCTATCAATTGCTCTTCTTCTTGTATAGATAAAGAGTTATTGATGATAACTGGCTTTGTTCCATCTTCTTCTAAAAACACATATTTCAGATGTGATGGCAATCTTTTTAATTCTGGTGTCTGCGCTTTGACTGTTTCTTCCTTATCAATTATTTCGAATATTGGATCTTCCTCTGGACTTTTTTTCAATGTTTCCAAGTCCATCAGACATTCATCAATCAATTTCTCTTCTTCTTCATCTAAATCTTCACATGCATCAATGCGAGTTTTTTCCAATGGAGAAATATTTCGCACCATTCTTTCTTGCACCATACAAACTTCATCAAGTTCATCAAATTGAAAACATGCTTTGTCATCATTTGGATATGTCATGGCCTTGGATACGTCAAAAGTGACTTCTTCATTATCAACTCTCAATTTAAGCTTACCATTCTCTACATCAATCAAAACTCTAGCAGTCTTCATAAAAGGTCTCCCAAGAATAAGAGGAACATCACTAGTTCCTTCCATCTCCATCACAATAAAATCCACTGGGAATATAAATTTGTCGACCTTCACTAGAACATCTTCAACCACTCCATATGGATATTTAAGAGACCTGTCCGCCAATTGAAGAGCCATTCTGGTTGGTTTAATTTCCAGCCCCTGAATTGTTCTGCACATGGATAGCGGCATTAGATTAATGCTAGCTCCCAAATCTATCAATGCTCTTCCAACTTTCACATCTCCTATGGTGCATGGAATAGTGAAGCTTCCTGGATCTTTAAGTTTAGGAGGTAGTTTCTGTATGATTGCACTGCAGTTACCCTGTATATTGATAGTTTCCTTCTCAATGTACTTGTGTTTCTTTGTGAGGAGTTCCTTAAAAAATTTTGCATATGCTGGCATCTGTTGCAATGCTTCAGAGAATGGTATAGTGATCTCCAACTTCTTAAACAGTTCCATGAATCTTTCCAACTGCTTTTCTTTCTCCTTCCTTGAATAACTCTTTGGATAAGGAAGTGGCTTTTCATACTCTTTTTCTTTCTGTCTCTCTTCTCTCTCTTTTTTTTCTCTCCTTTCCTCTTCTTCTTTTTTCTTATTCTCTCTCTCAACTCTTTCTTTCCACTCACATGTTTCTTTTTCACTCTCACTCTCATTTTCTTTCTCCTCTTTCTCTTTTTGTCTCTCCTCTAACACTCTACCACTTCTAGTGACGACAGTTTTACACTCCTTTCCAAGATTATCGTGTTTCATCTCGTCAACTATTTTCTCAACATAAACCTCCATTTTTTTAAATGCAACATTCACATTATGACAATAAGACGCATTCGTCTTCAAGAATCTTTGGAAAGTCTCTTCAAGCTTTGTTGTTTTCTCAACTGGAGTAAATTGCATCTGCCATTTTTGTTGTTGCGCTTGAACCATTGAAACCTGTTGTATTTCCTGTGGTATTTGAGAAAGTTTCATAGTTACTTCTTCAAGCTGTTGAGAGATAATTCTATTTTTGATAAGCAAAGCCTCATTTGATTGTAACAACTCCTTCTGACTAAAATCTCCTTTTTCAATGTTGAGTTCGTTGTCACTAGTAGCCATATTTTCAATAATTTCAGTTGCTTCCTCTGGAGTTTTCCATTTAATGTTTCCTCCTGCTGAGGCATGAAGCATCATCTTAGTTTGTGAACCAAGACCTCCAAGGAAAATTAGGACTACTTCTTCTTCTTTGAAACCATGCGTGGGTGTTTTTCTGAGTAGACTTTTGTATCTATCCCATGCATGCCCCAGTGATTCTTCCATGCCCTGCTTAAATGAAGATATCTCTTGCTTGCCTTTTGTCACCTTTGATTGTGGAAAGTACTTATTTAGAAACTTTGTTACCACTGCTTCCCACTCTGTGAAACTTCCTTCTGGGAAAGAATTCAACCAAAGCTTAGCATTGCCTCCCAATGAAAAAGGAAACAAACTAAGTTTGATTGCTTCGTCTGGCACCCCATTGATTTTTACTGTGTTGCAAATTTCATTGAATGTAGTAAGGTGCTCATATGGGCTTTCATGAGATAACCCATTAAATTGATTACTTTTCACCAGTTGGATCAGTGCTGGTTTAACCTCCATATTGGCTGCATTGACTCTAGGTCTAGCTATGCTGTTAAAGTGCTGAGGTCCAGCTATATTGGTGTAATCAGCAAGAGTTCTTCTGATATTATTGTTCTCCATATTTTTTGTGCTATTGTCAGAACCTTGTGGTGATGGTTGCAACAGAGTTTCCGGAGGAGGGAAAAGTTCTCTAGATGTTCGGATTCTTCCCCTCCGTCTACTCTCGTCTAGACCTTCAAGCAGAGGTTCTGTTGTTTTCTTGCTCCTAGTTCGAATTGCCTCCTGCATACACAAGAACACAAAACCCTAGAAAAAATTTGGTTAGCACAAAAAGATATAAGAGAAGATATAAGATTCAGAGAATAAAATAAAATAAAAATAAAAACAGAAAATAAAATAAAATAAAAAAAAAACAGAAAAAACAAAAACAGAAAAATAAAAACAGAAATTCAAAATTAAAGTCAAAGATAATCAATAATCACACAAATTAACCAGTTGAACCACGAGTCCCCGGCAACGGCGCCAAAAACTTGATGGACAAATTTATGAACACCAAAATATGATGTCACAAACTTGTTTTTCAATCGGCAAGTATGACCGAATCGTTCAAGTAATAAACTTGGTAAGACCAAGTATCGTTCTTCCCAAAGGACTCACGGCCTAGTTTAGTTATGTGATTTGTTGATTAACTAAGACTTACAAACGAAATAATTGAGGTTTTATATGCAAGACAGAAAATAAACATGTATGCATGAAGTTTTGATCAATGGCAAAAGCAAAAGATAAACACTTTCAATGAAATATATGAATGAATATGTTGTTGGGGGTCAATTTCATCTTATCCACTCTCATATATTTTAGGAATTCAACATTCAAATCATCATTGTTAATGCCACTCTCTAAAGTACCTTTCTAGAAGGCTTCTCCCCAATCACGAGTTCATACAATTCCTAGCATTCCTAATGATCAGTTCATAAGTGCAGGAGCTTAACGACAACCAATATCATATTGGGAGAAATTCCCCGGATCTAGACTTCCCCGTACGTTCCCGTATCGACAAAACCAACAATCATGCATCGAATGAGTTAAACAATGCAAGCATTAAGCAAAGAGGAAAAACCCTAACTAATGATGAAAGAAAGTATAAGTCTTAATTAAAAGATGTAAAAACAGATTCCATATATGAGAGCTTCAAAAGATTACATTGATTCCCCAACAAACATACAGAATTTAGTTCACCATATTCATGGTGAACCTAGATGAATAACAATGAAAGAATGAAAGAATAAACCCTAAAAAGGTGAAGAGGAAGCCTCAGCATCCAAGATCCTCCTTCAAAGGGGTGGAAGAGAGAGTGTTTGCTTCGTTTCTGCCAAAGATACCTAACCCTAGGAAACCCTAAAGCTTATATATCATTCGTAAATTACAAAAAGTCAAGTCCAAGCCCATTAAAGTGCCGCTCAGCGGTGAGTGCGTGACTTTGTTTTCTCCCCTCAGCGGAGCCAACGTGACTGTCTGAGTGCCGCTCAGCGGTAAACTGCCGCTGAGCGGCAGTTGCGGCTTCTCTTTTTGCATTTTTTTGATGTCTTATCTGATTTCATCTCTCTCCTTCTTCACTTCTTTCACCAAATTCACCTTAAAACCTGCACAAAAACACTGAAATCAAGCATAAACCTGTCCAGCTCTCTTATTTCTGAAAATATAAGTAAAAGCATGATTTCAAGCTAGTTTCTAAGCATAAAGGTTGCTTTTAGTATCAATTTTAAGCATAAAAATAACAGTTTTTCAACTGTTATCAATCATCACAAGGGCTTTTGTATGGCTTATGATGTGGCTGGTCTAACAAGAAAATTGGTTTTTCTGGATCACAAAATCCTTGAATTAAGTGAATCATCATAACACAACCATTCTTCCTTCTTCCCAACTTTCTTTTGCATTGAGCCTTTCTTTTTCTTTCTTTTATTTCCTTTTTATTTTTCTTTTCACTTGCTTAGCTCAATGCTTTTTATTTTCTCTTTCTAGACTTCCCAACAACCCCAAACTTGAACCTTTATCAATACCACAAAATAGTTTTCAACTCAACTCAAGGTAAAGCTTTTCAAAAAGTGTTTTCTATCATGTTCAAGGCCAAGGTTCAGAGGATAGAACACATTGTGCTCTCTTTTATTGGGATAAAATCATGCATTTGGCTAATAAAGGGTTACCAATAAATGGCCTTGATCATATGACACATACAAGCAAGTGATTCAATCATAGAAACCTGGGCAAAGTAATTAATGCTTTCAATGTAATAACACTCAATCACAAAAACTCTAGATTTCAAAACCTCACACATAAGCTCATCCAATCATTCCACATACACATCCTGCTTAGCATCATAATCACAATCATAACATCATGCATCTGTTCACATAGCTTGTGAACAACCACCTGTATATCAGCATATAGTGCACAATCTCAACATAAATCTATATCCAAGCATCATCAAGCAATACTCATCATGCATAAAAATCACAACCAAACCATCATAGCAGATAAAGTTTCTCACTGAGTACATCATAACCTATTCTAATAATAGAAGCAAATAAGTTCAGCAGTACAAAACAAAATATAGAAAAAATCCTACTCTAGAAGTGATAGCCTCCATTAGTAGATGTTATCTCAACTCATGTTGTCATCTGAATCCTCCTCCTCTTCATCATCCTCACCATCTTCAAAAGCATCCTCATCATCATCATCATCATCATCATCCATAGCTAAAGCTCTAGCTGTTGCAGCTCCACTGCCCTGGGCTTGCTCCTCTGGCTACGCCACCACATTATTAAACTCATCCATGGTTCATCTATGTCCTGGGGTGTATCATACATCCCAATAATCATCTCAGTTGTGGCCACCTGCCCTCTGTGAAGGGAGTGCATCCTGGCATCCATAGGAGACATATACATGTCCCTCATCTGAAATGGCTCAACCTCATCTGAAATGGCTCTACCTCATGAGGCTTTTCAGGTGCCTGGCCTTGTGGTGGTCCTCTCCCTCTACAAGGATGGCATGGTGGTACTGGCTGAGCTACCTCATCACCTCCACAATACTGTCTGTAATAGGCCTAATCAATAACTTTCCTAGGCCTCTCAAATGGTGGTGTAGAGATATTCACTCCAGCTAGCTCACATAGGTGTGTAATCAAAGAGGAATGCCCCAAAGGTGACTTGTTGTTCATGGTATTTGCACACACCTATATCTCATTGGCTATGACCTGGCCAATGTTAATGCTCATCCCTCTAAGCACACAGTACAAAAGAAGCGCCCTGCTGACAGTAATATCTGAGACATGTGAGCATGAGAAAATGTCATCCAATACTTTGCTAGAGGAGTTAGATCAACTCTCCTAATGTTCACAACTGCATCATTCCTGTTTCTCTGAAAGTGCCCTCCAGGCACACATAGCACACTCTCCACATCACCAAAGTCTGCTCCTTCTTCCATATTTAGAGCAAACTCATACCGCGCACCAGTCCATTCTGTATTTAAAAACCTGTTAATGGAATTAGGATCATACCGAATGGCGTCTCCTCTAACATAGCTCAAATAATCCTCAGCAGGATGATCACCCAACCGCCTTGCATTGGTGTAAAACTCTTTCACCACTGCTATGTTAGCTAGTGCAGGATAAGTGGCTAGCCTTCCCCAGTTCCTGTTCTCCAATTGCTCTCCAAACTGTGGAGCAAAATCAGGTATCAGTCCAGCCTACCTTTCCATCAATAGCCTTCCATCTTGGACAATATTGAAATGGCGCTCATGCTTGCGAGAAAGGAACTTCCTGGCATAGGAGTGTTCTGGTTCCTTATCCTTCCTCTTGGATCCTATAGTCTTGATTCTCTTGCCCGCGAGGAGGCCATCCCTGCATCAAACACAATTCACAAAACCACAAGACATATTGTTAAGTATTAGTAGACAACAAACAACTCTCTAAAACCATTCATATCACCGCTGATGGCAATCAAAACCCCTCAGCACAACCTGTGCATCAAAACCAGCAAGCAAAATAAGCACAAAAACCATTCTGCCAGAATCGCGCTCAGGGGAAATTTTCGCTGAGCGATGATTTTGCAGATTTTTCAAAATCTTGCAAAAATGCTCATGATCTCCACCCATATGCATTCCTCCTAGTTCCAAACCCAAATCAAGCAGTTTAATCGGTCCAAACAACAATTAATTCATCTAATCATGCATAAAAATCAAAATCCCTCAAGAATCATGCTTAGACAACCATGTTCATACCAATTCATGCTTTCAAAAAGCCTAGAATGTAAAATCCTTATACTTACTTGGGTGGAGATGCTAGATGAGTGAAGAATTCTCTAGGAATGTGCAAAAATCAGCCCCTAACAACAATGCTCTCACCAAACCCCAAACTTGGATGGAAACTTTATGCAAAAGTGAGTGGAAGAGAGTTTTTGTGAAGGGGGAAAAAGGGAAAAATGAAGAGAACACTTGGGAGAGTGCTTGAGAGTGTGTGAGAGGAGTGAGATCTGAATGTGCCTACAAAGCGCGCCCTAATGGGCTAAAGCAGACCTAACTTCTTCCTAGCTCGCCCTAGGTGTCTTTTACCAGTGCCTCTCACTACCCCAATGCCTTTTGTTTCTCACATCACTCAAACATTCAATCCCTATAATGCAACTAAAGCAGAATCAAAACAAACAAACAAATATAAAGTCAATCAACTAGGTTGCCTCCCAGGTAGCGCTTGTTTAACGTCACGAGCCTGACCAAAAATCCTCCAACACCCTTCAGTAGGTGCAAATCTTACCATCACCCTTCAGTAGGTGAACCTTTTGAGTATCCTTTAGTAAATACTCACCAACCTAGCATCCATCAGTAGATGCTAACTGATGACAAATTTATGAACACCGAAAAATGGTGCCAAAAACTTGTTTAACCCTCGGCAAGTGTGACCGAATCATATCAAGTAATAAACTCGGTAAGACCAAGTATCGTTCTCCCAAAGGACTCACGGCCTAGTTAGTTATAGGATTTCTTGATTATTTAAGACTTGTGAACAAATTCTTGAGGTTTCAAATGCAAAAGACAATAGGTAAACATGTATGCATGAGTTTTGATCAATGGAAAAGAGGAACACAAACACTTGAACGGATTTGATGGATGAGTATGTTGTTGGGGTAATCAGTTTCATCTTATCCACTCTCGTATACTTTAGGAATTCATCATTCTTTTCATCAATGTTAATGCCACTCTCTAAATCACCTTGCAAGAAAGCCTATCCTTAATTACGAATTCATACAATTCCTAGCATCCCTAATAATTAATTCTGAAGCACAGAAGCTTAAAGGCAACCAACCCTCATATCCCTATGTCTAGGCAATATGCTATTGGGAAAATTTCCCCGGATCTAGATTTCCCCGTATGTTCCCATATCGACAAAATCAATAATCATGACATCGAATGAGTTAAACATGCATGCTTTGAGCAAAGAGGAAAAACCCTAACTAATGATGAAAGAAAGCATGTATCATAAGTATGATGTTTAAACACAAAATTCCATATATGAGAGCTTCAAAAGATTACATTGATTCCCCAACAACAATAAAAAGTTTAGTTCACCATATTCATGGTGAAACTAGATGAACAATAATGAAAGAATGGAAGAGATAGAAAAACCCTAGAAAGAGAAGAGGAGAGCCGTCACCATCTCCTAATCTACCCCGAAGGTGTGAAAAGTGTGTTTCTGCTTCCTCCCAGCCAAAGATACAAACCCTAGGACGTGCAAGTCCTTAAATAGGGCATAAAAATAACAGAAAACAAGTCCAAGCCCATAAAAACAAAAGAAAACCGGTCTAAGCCCACTTAGAATGGCGCTCAGCGGTATTTTACCGTTGAGCGGTAATAGCGCATGATCCATTTTGGCCCCAGCTGTTGTTTTTGCCCCTCATCGGTGATTTTGGCACCTCAAAAGTGCCGCTCAGCGGAACTTTTTCGGTATTCTGGTTGACTTCTCAGCATTCTGGTTGACTGGTTGGCTTTTCTGGTTGACTGGTTGACTTTTCAGCACTCCAATCATTCGGTACTTCAATTCTTCTTTCAAATCATTCAATTAGCCTACAAAATCAAGGGAATCTTGCACAAAACCATTAAATTCACCTTCAACTCTCTTTCTCACAAAACTAAAGCAAAAATATGAGTTCAAGCTAGTTTCTAAGTCTTAAAGGTTGCTTTTGGTATCAATTTTAAGCATAAAAATAACGGTTTTTCAACTGTTATCACTAACCCAACTAAAACAATGTTCCAAAGTTTCAAATTACATCACCAAAATAAATAAATTCAAAGAAATTAATGTTCTCAAATCACTGGGATGCCTCCCAGCAAGCGCTCTTTTAACGTCATTAGCTTGACCCACTAAAGCTCAAGTTCCATCTTCAATGTTGGTGTTCATCTTTCTTTCATCACACCAACTCATCAACTGTTTTCAGTCCACCTTTTTGACTCTTTTTTAATTTGGAGCCTCAATCTCAATGACTTTATTCTCTTTAAAATCTTTGACAACCCACAACTTGTTCTTGAATCTTACTGGTGTACCAAGTTTGAGTTGTGCCTCCATCAAGTCCTCATGAACCGTCCTTCCTTTTCCATCTTTTTCTTCTTCCCTAACCTGTGACAAGAAACAATTTTTACCTTTGATGACCGGCTTTGCAGTTGTAGAAATAGTCAAGGGTGCATCCTTACATGTAGCTTTATGACTAGCCTCCTTCTCTTGAATCTGCTGCTCCACTTTGAAGACATTAAAGATCACCTTTTCTCCTCGGTCTTGAAGCACTATCATTCCATCATCCACATTGATGATTACCTTTTCCATTTTCATAAACGGTCTTCCAAGAATAATTGGGACCTTCTCATCCTCCTTCATCTCCATCACCACAAAGCCTACCAGGAATTTTAGTTTGTCTATGCAAACCACCACATCTTCCGCTACACCATAAGGTTTCTTGGAAGATCCATCAAGTTCTTTTGAGCATATATAAAGGCATCAAATTAATGCTTGACCCTAAATCAATTAGGGCTTTCCTTATATTCTCCTTCCCAATGATGCAAGGAATAGTAAAAATTCTTGGATCTTTCACTTTTGGAGGAAGTGGCTTCTTCTCAATAACACTGCAATCTCCTTTTTCATCTAAATATCTCTTCTTTGTGGAGACTTGTTTCATGTGCTTTGCATAAGCTGGAATTTGTTGTAGTGCTTCATTCAATGGTATAGTAATATCCAATTGCCTGAAGATAACTTTAAAGTGCCCATATTGTCTCTCTTTTTCAATCTTTTCACTCCCCTTAGGATAAGGAAGAATTTTTTTCATTTTTCTCAAATTTTTTCTCTCCCCTCTTCTTGTCTTTCTCTTTTCTCTCATCCTCACCTATTATCTCTTTTTTCTCGTCCACCCTCTCATCATCTGCACTTATAATAGCTTTACACTCTTCCTTAGAGTTAACCTCAGTATTAGCCCCAAAACTCTTGTCAAGCATATCCTCTAGCTTCTTAGCCATTTGACCAACCTGTATCTCCAAATTTCTAATTTCAGCTTCAGTGCTTTTATGGTTTGAGATAATCACCTGAATAAATTGTTCAAGAGTTTCTTCAAGCTTGGATGATTTCTCATTCAATGCAGATACTTATTGCCATATTGATGGTTGCTGTTGTGGTCTATTGAATTGTCCTCCTTGTCCATTATGACCTTGACCCATGCTTGGGTGAGGTTTCCACCCTTGGTTGTGGTTCCCTTGGCGGTATTGAAATTGATTGGCCATAAAATTGACATCTTCTAAGGCCTCCACTGGAAAAGCGCATTGACCCTTGATATGGTCACCACCACATAGTTCACAAAGTTGTTGTTGAACCTGTGCAACGTTCTTTAGCTCCTTTGGCAATTGAGCAAGTGTTTTTGTCAAATTCACTAACTGTTGAGTTATGATTTTGTTCTGCGCAAGCAAGGCATGATTTGATTGCAATTGTAGAACTCCCTTTTGTTGAATTGGAGCTTCTCTCTCATTATGCATCTCGTTATCATTAGTATCCATGTTGTCAATCAATTATGTGGCTTCCTCTAGAGTCTTGCATTTAATATTACCTCCAGCTGAGGCATCTAGCATCAACTTGGTTTGTGAACCAAGACCTCCAAGGAAAAGAAGGACTATTGTTGCTTCGTCAAAGCCATGAGTTGGCGTCTTTCTCAACAAGCTCTTGTACTTATCCCATGCTTGACCTAGCGTCTCCTCCATGCCTTGTCTGAAAGAAGAAATCTCTTGCTTCCCTTTGTTGATTTTGGACTGTGGGAAGTACTTGCTAAGAAACTTTGAAACCACGGCTTCCCATTCAACAAAGGTACCCTCAGGAAAAGAATTCAACCATAACTTAGCATTGCCTCCAATGAGAAAGGAAACAAACTAGGTTTTATAGCTTCATCCGGCACAACATTGATCTTCACAGTGTTGCAAATCTCATTGAATGTGGTTAGATGCCCATATGGACTTTCATGTGACAGTCCATTAAATTGGTTGCTCTTCACCAATTGTATCAACGTCGGTTTCACCTCCATGCTTGCAGCATTGACCCTCGGCCTAGCAATGCTATTAAAGTGATGAGGGCCAAGAACTGTGCTATAATCCGCCAGAGTACATCTAACATTGTTCTCTTCGGCCATATCTTCAGTGCTCTGGTTAGAACTTTGTGGTGAGGGTTGTAGAGGTGTTTCTGAAGGAGGGATTAATTCTCTAGATGTTCGAACTCTCCTCCTCCTTCTACTTTCGTCCAATCCTTCAAGAAGAGGTTCTGAAATTTTCTTGCTCCTAGTTCGAATTATATCCTGCATACACAAGAAAACAAGACCCTAGAAACAATTGTTAGCACAAAAAGATAGAAAAGATAAACTAAAAAGATAACAAGATAAAAAGATAAAAACAAAAAGATAAAAAAAAAATAAAAAGATAGAAAGATAAAAAGATAAACAAAAAAGATAAAAAGATAAAAAGATAAAAATCAAGTCAAAATTAATCAATAATCGCACAAATAGAATAGTTAAACCACGAGTCCCCGACAACGGCGTCAAAAACTTGGTAACACTCGGCAAGTGTACCGAATCGTATCAAGTAATAATAAAATGGTAAGACCAAGTATCGTTCCCCAAAGGACTCACGACCTAAACAGTTATGTGATTTGTTGATTAAATTGGACTTCAAAACAAAATCTTGTAGGTTTAGATGCAAATACTGAAAAATAAATATGAATGCATGTGTTGATCAATTGGATCGAATGAAGCAAAAGTGATTGATGTAAAATATGGAATGATGATGTTGTTGGGGTTTCCGATTCATCCTATCCACTCTCATGTATTCAAGAATTCATCTTTCTTCATTAATGTTAATGTCACTTTCCAATTTACCTTAAACTCGATGTCTCGGTGAAGAAAGCCTACTCCTAATCACTAGTTTACAATGTCTTGTCTCCCTAGCAATTATTCATGCATTACATTTGTACAGAAGCTTAAAGGCAACCAATCCTCCTATCCCTATGTCTAGGCAATATTGCTCTTGGGAGAATCAAAGAAAGCATACAAATTAAAGAATCAATTCAATACATGAGAGTTTCAAAAGATTACATCGGTTCCCCAACAACAATGAAGGTTTAGTTCACCATAGACATGGTGAAACTAGATGAAAAACAATGAAAGAATGAAAGATAGAACTCTAGAAGTTGAAGAATAGAGCTCGAGTATCCAATATCCTCCTCCAAGGGGTGAACAAAGTGAGATTTTCGCCTCTTTCTGTCCAAAGATACTAACCCTAATTCGACTAAAACCTTATATAGTTTCCTAAAAATTACAGAAAATAGGCCCAAGCCCAAATAAATGGCGCTCAGCGGCACTTTTGCTGCTTAACGGTAAGTGCGGGTCTTCAGAGTTGACGCTCATCTACAGTTTTGGCCCTCAACGGTGACTACAGGACTTCAGAATTGCGCTCAGCGGTAGAATTGCGCTCAGCAATGACTACGGCTCTTCTTTTAAGCACTTTAATTTCCTTTCTTAAGTCCAGCTCCTTACTACTTCAACTTCTTTCATCTAATTCATCTCAATTCCTGCAGAAACAAGGAAAACCAAGCATAAAACCCATAAAACTCTCTTATTTCCAAAACATAAGCAAAAGCATGATTCCAAACTAGTTTCTAAGTCATAAAGGTTGTTTTTTGTGTCAAAATTAAGTATAAAAATAACAGTTTTTCAACTGTTATCACAATCCTTTATTACCCAAATGCATGATTTTAGCCCAATAAAAGAGAGCATAATGTGTTCTATGCTTTGAATCTTTAGCCTTGAACATGATGTAAAACCCTTTTTGAAAATCTTTACCTTGAGTTGAGTTGAAAATATCTTGTGGTATTGATAAATGTTCAAGTTTGGGGTTGTTGGAAAGTCTAAAAAGGGAGTATAACAAGCATTGAGCTAAGCTCGTGAAAAGCAAAATAAAAAAGGAAAGAAAAGAAAGAAAAAGAAAAGCTCAATGCAAAGGAAAGTTGGCAATAAGTAAAAATGGTTGTGTTTAGATGATTCTCTTAACTCAAGGATTTTGTGATCCAGAAAAACCAATTTTCTTCTTAGCCCAGCCACATTATAAGCCATAGAAAGTCCTTGTGATGATGCTTGCTTGTGAGTGTGTTTAATTGTGGTTAAATGAAAGGCAAAGTTGATGCATGTGATATTGTGATAGTAGAGTGAATGAGTGACCTCTATATACACTTGTGTGATTGAGTGAACCGCTTTATCTAGTGAGGAATAATTCCATGGGCATATGATTACATCTATGCTTAGTTAATTGATCATTCATGAGAATAGCATTTGTTGGATACTATGTGATTATGTGAACACCACAATGAGCTTAATAGAATCAAAGCATGTGTGCATCTTGACTGAATTCTTTTTGATAAGCTGATTTGAGTAATTACTTGTCTTGAAAGAAAGAGTTTTTGAATGTGGTGAACCATTGTATCGATTGGTGGAAGACTGAGTTACGTCTTGTTTGCTTGAGGACAAGCAAAGTTCTAAGTTTGGGGTTGTGATAACAGTTGAAAAATCATTATTTTTATACTTAATTTTAATATTAAAGACAACCTTTATGACTTAGAAACTAGCTTATAATCATGCTTTTGCTCAAGTTTTGGAAATAAGAGAGTTGGATGGGTTTTATGCTTGGTTTTCCTTGTTTTAGCAGGAATTAAGATGAATTAGATGAAAGAAGTTGAAGTATAGTAAGGAGCTGGACTCAGGAAAGGAAGTAAAAGTGTACAAAAGAAGAGCCGCAGTTACCGCTGAGCGGAACTTTTACCGTTGAGCGGCATTCTGAAGCATCATAGTCACCGTTGAGGGCCAAAACTGCAGCTGAGCGCCATTTAGAAGAACCACACCTACCGTTGAGTGCTAAAAGTGCCGCTGAGCGCCATTTAATTGGGCTTGGGCCTATTTGCTGTAATTTTTAATAAACTATATAAGGGTTTAGTCGACCTAGGGTTGGTATCTTTGGACAGAAAGAGGCGAGATCACACTCCTTCCACCCCCCTTGGAGGCGGATTTTGGATGCGGAAGCTCCGATCTTCAACTTTTAGGGTTCTATCTTTCATTCTTTGCTTGTTTTTCATCTAGTTTCACCATGTCTATGATAAACTAAACCTCCATTGATTCTTGATTTTATATGCTTTGCTTCATCAATTGTTAGGGTTTTTCTTCTACACTCTATGCATGCTTTGTTTAACTCATTCAATTGCATGATCATTGATGTTATTTGTATGGACACATATAAGTACATCTAGAACTAAGGAAATTCTCCCAAGAGCAATATTGCCTACACATAGGGATAGGAGGATTGGTTGTCTTGAAGCTTCTGTGCGAATGTAATGCATGAATTATTGCTAGGGAGAAAAGATATCGTAAACTAGTGATTAGGAGTAGGCTTTCTTCACCGAGACATCGGGTTTAAGGTAAATTAGAAAGTGGCATTAACATTAATGAAGAAAGATGATTTCTTGAATACATGAGAGTGGATAGGATGAGTCGGAAACCCCAACAACATAATCATTCATATTTTATATTAATCTCTTTTGCTTCTTTCGATCCAATTGGTCAAAACTTGCATTCATTATTATTTTCCGCAATTCAAACACAATGATTTTGTTTAGAAGTCTAATTTAATCAAGAAATCACATAACTGTTTAGGCCGTGAGTCCTTTGGGAAACGATACTTGGTCTTACCATTTTATTATTACTTGATACGATTCAGTACACTTGCCGAGTGTTAACAGAAGGATGTAATTGAATTAGTGACCAACCATTTTAATTCTGTGTTTACATGTGTGTTTACATTTGTGTTTTAATTTAGTTCATTTGCATTCACAAAACTCTTCACCAACCCTTCCCACCACGTGTTTGACCTAGGAGTCACTTCCTAGTGTATACTGCATTCTTATTGCACATCAAATTTGTATCGGGTGTGACCCTGATCAACGGGAAGTGAGCTGGAAGTAGAATAGGATGGTGATTTTGATTTTTCTTCAAGCTTGCACCGAGAATCTGTAATGCATTAATGGAAGTTGCTTGCTCATTTCTTCTATTACTTTTCACGTTTTCTTGCTTTCTTTTCAGCTGTTCCATGATGAAATTACATTTCATTTACTAGATAAAGCATAGCTTCTTTTATTCCAGCAACATTGATGTGTTTTTTCATTTATTTATTGCATTTCAATGTGTCACGCACTTTGGCATTTCGTTTATATTCGCTGCATTTCAATTGGTTCAGCCCTTTTGAATTGAAGTTTTATTAGCTTAAAAAAAAGCGTAGCAATTGTTTATTCCAAGCTGAATTGTGCTTTTGTTTAAACGTGCAATTTAATCACTCATTTCCTTGAAAGTTTAATCTCGCTGAATTGTGCTTCTGCTGATGCGTTGAATTTAATAATGTTAAGTGCATTTTCTTCCAACCTTTATTTCCGCTTCAATTAGTTCACGCATCTTGGCATTGAATGTTTTATTCTAGTGTTTTTATTCACTTTAATATTGTCTATTTTGTTCAGTTGTGATAATTTAGTTTTAATGTTAGCTTAATTGAGTTAATGACCAACCGTTTTTATTCTGTATTTGAATCTATGTTTACATCTTTGTTTGCATTTGTGTCTTAATTAAGTTCATCCACATTCACAAAACCTTTCACCAAAGCCCCCCACTACGTGTTTGACCTAATTCTCGAACCACAGTTTGGTCCTTGAGAGACGACCTAAGAGTCACTTCCTAGTCTATACTGCATTTTATTGCACATCAAATTTGTATCGGGTGCAACACCGATCACCAGGCTAAGAAGAAAATTGGTTTTTCAGGACAACAACATTCCTTGAGTTAAGAGAGTGCATAATTCATTCATTCACATTAACAATTAATCTCTCTTTTACTTTTTATGTGAGAAACCAAATTTTCAATTTACTCCCAACTTCACTTTCATTGAGCTCAACCTTTTCTTTCTTCTTTTTAATTGTGCTTTTGGTCAATGCTCTTTCATGAATTCCACAAAGTTCTTTCGGTTTCTCACAACCCCAAACTTGAACCTTCTCCATTACCACATACACATACTCTTCTCAATTCAAGGTAAAGATTTCAAAAAGGGTTTTTCAACTTTCAAATTTAGGCTCAAGGTTCAAAGGGTAGAGAAAACATTGCTCTTTGTTGCATTCACCTATTGGCATTGGGTCTAAGGAAAAAGAAAACATGGCCTTGATCATTTGTAACAAGCAAACAAGTGGTTCAATCATAGAAACTTAGGCAAAATCAATGATGCTTCCAAAGCAATAACATTCAATCAATCAAAAACTCTGGAGCCCAACCTCTCATAGGTTAACTCAAGTTCCATAATTTGATAAACATCCTGCCCAGCATATTAATCACAATTGAATTCATGCTTCAGTTTCTACCAATCATGAGGAACCACTTGTATATAAGACTAGACCATGCATCATCTCAACATCAATCACAATAAAGCGGCATAAGATTGCAATTACTCATCACACACATAATAGCTAAACCATCCCAACATATCTCATTAGGCCAAGTACATATTAAACAAAATTAAAACTTGTAAAGAGATAAGTTCAGAAAGCTGGGTTGCCTCCCAGTAAGCGCTTCATTAACGTCACTAGCTTGACACCATAATGCTCAAGGGTCAATCAGCTTGTTAACACTCCGGCAAGTGTACCGAATCGTATCAAGTAATAATAAATGGTAAGACCAAGTATCGTTTCCTAAGACACTCATGGCCTAAACAGTTATGTGATTTCTTGTGTAAATAAGACTTGTAAACGAAATCATTGTGTTTATATTGCGAAAAATAAACATGAATGCAAGTATTGATCAATTGGAATGAAAGATGCAAAAGTGATTGATGTAAAATAATGAATGATTATGTTGTTGGGGTTTCCGACTTATCCTATCCACTCTCATGTATTTATGAATTCATCTTCTTCATTAATTTTAATGACACTTTCTAATTTACCTTAAACCCGATGTCTCAGTGAATAAAGCCTAATCCTAATTAATAGTTCACAATGTCTTGGCTCCCTAGCAATTCATCATGCATTACATTCGCACAGAAGCTTAAAGGCAACCGATCCTCCTATTCCTATGGCTAGGTAATATTGCTTCCAGGAGAATTTCCCCAGTTTTAGATTTACCTATATGTGTCCATATTGATAACATCAATGATCATGCAATTGAATGAGTTAAACAAAGCATGCATAGAGTATAGAGGAAAAACCCTAACAATTAATGAAGTAAAGCATATATAATCAAGAATCAATTCAATACATGAGAGTTCCAAAGGATTACATCATTTCCCCAACAACAATGGAGGTTTAGTTCACCATAGACATGGTGAAACTAGATGAAAATAATGAAAAGAATGAAAGATAGAACCCTAAAAGTTGAAGATCGGAGCTTCCGCATCCAAAATCCGCCTGCGAGGGGTGAAAGGAGTGTAATTTTGCCTCTTTTTGTCCAAAGATATCAACCCTAGGTCGACTAAACCCTTATATAGTTTATTAAAAATATAGAAAATTGGCCGAGGCCCAAGTTATCAGCACTCAGCGGTAGGAATTGCGCTCAGCGGTAAGTGCGACACTCAGAGTAACGCTCAACGAAGGGGCCCATGCGTGAAACATTGCAATTAACAGCAGACTCTGGCACTCAGCGATAGAAATGCCGCTCAGCAGTGACTGTGATACTTGGATTAGCCCCCAGCGATGGCGCTTAAGCGTCAGACAGAGAACTTCAACAACAAGCGTGGCACTCGATGGTGAAATGGCGCTGAGCGGTGTCTGCGAATCTTCTTTTGTGCAATTTTCCTTCCTTTCCCGAGTCCAACTCCTTGCTACTTCAACATCTTTCATCCAATTCCTCTAAATTCCTGCCAAAACAAGGAAAACCAAGCATAAAACCCATCCAAGTCTCTTATTTCCTCAACCTAAGCAAAAGCACGATTTTAAGCTAGTATGTAAGTCATAAAGGGTGTTTTTGATGTCAAAATTAAGTATAAAAATAACGGTTTTTCAACCGTTATCACAACCCCAAACTTAGAACTTTGCTTGTCCTCAAGCAAACAAGATTTAACTCAGTCTTCCACCAATCAATACAATGGTTCAACACATTCAAAAACTCTTTCTTTCAAGACAAGTAATTACTCAAATCAGCTCATCAAATAGAATGGTTCAACACATTCATAGTAATAACAATCATTCACAAAAACTCTGGAGTTTAACACCTTACATATAGGCTCATTCAACATTCCATATATTCCAGATACACATCCTGCTTAGCATCATAATCACAAGCACAACATCATGCATCTGTTCACATAGCTTGTGAACAACTACCTGCATATTAGCATATGGTGTACAATCTCAACATCAATCAATATCCAAGCATCATCAAGCAATACTCATCATGCACAAGTCAATATCAAACCATCACATTAGATAAAATTTCAAACTGAGTACATCACAACCTATTCTAAAAACAGAAGCAAATAAGTTCAATAATACAAAACAAAAGATAAGAAAAGTCCTACTGTAGTGCTGATAGCATCCATCAACCCATGTTATCGTCAGAATCTTCCTCCTCTCCTTCTTCAGCATCTTCAAAATCATCATCATCCTCATCATCTTCCTCCATAGCTGGAGCTTCAGCTGCTCCAGCTCCACTAGCCTGTGCTTGCTCCTCTGGCCATGCCACCACAGTGTTGAATTCACCCATAGTCCACAATCGTCCAGGGGGTGTATCATACATCCCGATGATTATCATAGACATATACATGAGAGACATATACATGTCCCTCATCTGAAAAGGCACTACATCATGAGGCGCTGCATGTGCCTGTGGTGGTCTTCTCCTTCTAGGAGGACGTCGTGCTGGTACTGGCCGAGCTACCTCATCTCCCCCACAATACTGTCTATAGTAGACCTCATCAATCGGCTTCCTAGGCCGCTCCAACGGCGGTGTAGAAGTGTTAACCCCAGCTAACTCACAAAGGTGTGTGATCAGAGATGGATGTCCAAAGGGTGCCTTGTTGTTCATAGTACTGGCACAAGTCTGAATCTCATTTTCAATGGCTTGTCCAATATTAATGTGTTAACGATTGAAAATACCGTTACTTGTGATGTAATTTTGATACTAAATACACCTTTTTTCACTTAGAAACTTACTTGGACTCATGCTTTTTCATTAAGTGTGTGAATAAGAGACTTGAGGTTGAATTTGATGATTTTATGACTAATTTCCCTTGTTTTGATAGGTAATGAGAAAATGCGGAAAGCAGAGATGAAGTGCTAAGGAGTTAGAGCTCAGAAAGGCCTGGAAAAGCACCAAAAGGAGGAACCGCACGAAGCTTGGGCGACCTTTTTGGAGGCTTGAGCCTCGGAGAAACGACGTCCACTGCCCGGGCGCCCTATGCCACCTGAGCAGCGGACCCCGAAGCCTGGGCGACCAATTGAAGGCTCAAGCCCTACATGAGAACCGTCCACCAGGGCGCCCGAGCGTCGTGTGTCGTGGATTAGGCCCAGTTTTTGCTCTGTTTCGACTCTTTTGAACTGGGCCCTGTTTCTACTTTTTTCCGACTTTATTTAAAGGACCCAGGCGCTCTAGGTTTTGTATCTCTGGCTGGAGCAACACAACAACACACTCTTCTACTCTTTGAAGGAAGATCTGGAGGCGGGAGCTTCCACTTCTACTTTTAGGGTTTAACTATCTCATGCTTTTCCATTATTCATCTAGTCTCTCCATGTCTATGGGGAACTAAACTCTATTTGTTGTTGGGGGATGATGTAACCTTGTGAACTCTCATGTATTTGAATTTATTCTTAACTTATATGCTTTTTCATTAATTGTTAGGGAATTCATCTGTTTCAATGCTTGCTCTATTTAACTCATTTAGTAGCATGATTTATGAATTCCATGAGTGCCGGGAGGTTCCTTACAATTCAGGTTCTTGTTGAATTCTCCCAAGGGTAATATTTCTCAGGGATGAGGGTATGAGTACTTGGTCGTCTTAAGTTTTTGATCTTCAGACTTAATTTTCTAGGAACGCTAGGAATTGCACGAACTAGGAATTAAGGCAGGCTTATTGCGCCGAGGGATCGGGTTCTAAGTAATTTTTTGAGTGACGTTAACATTAATGCAAAAAGAAGAATTCTTATATACATGAGAGTAAACTTGGCGAAATCAAACCCTAACAACATATTCATCTCATATTAAACAACATTCGTTCATCTTTGTGTTACTCTACTATTGATCAATTTGCATTCATATTTAATTTTATGTCTTTGCATTTGAAACCAACAATCTCGTTTTATTTAAGTCTTAATTAATTGAGTTATCACACAACTGTCTAGTGCCGAGAGTCTTTTGGGATACGATACTTGGTTTTACCATTTTATATTACTTGTGCGATTTGGTACACTTGCCAATCCATCAACAAGTTTTTGGCACCGTTGCCGGGGATCAAAAATATTGTTAACAAGTTTTTGGCGCCCTTGCCGGGGACTCACGGTTTAAGGTATTCTATTTGTGTGATTCTTAATTAATTTTGGCTTTATTTTATTTTCCTCTATTTTATTTCATTGGATTTTATTTTATTTTATTCTATTTTAATTTCGTATCTTTTATTTTTATTTTTATTTTTATTTTTTTTTGTGCTAACAATATTTTCTAGGGTTTTGTTTTTAGTTTATGCAGCATACAGTTAGAACAAGGAGCAACAGAAGTGTTGAACCTCTTCTTGAAGGACTTGAGACTAGTAGAAGGCCACTAAGAAAAAGACTATCTAGAGTACCTTCTCTAGAAAGAATTTCACAAGCCTTACAATCTGATTTGGAAAACATGGACAACAATGGTGGCAG
The DNA here is from genome assembly GCA_027742795.1 of Vigna hirtella. Classification (NCBI taxonomy): domain Eukaryota; kingdom Viridiplantae; phylum Streptophyta; class Magnoliopsida; order Fabales; family Fabaceae; genus Vigna; species Vigna hirtella. The sequence goes on along the minus strand of JAHCHA010012347.1, from coordinate 31,358 downwards.
ACGTGCTTTGGCAGATTATGCAACCGTGGTTGGCCCTCATAATTTTAACAGCATTGCAAAGCCGACGGTCAATGTCGCGAATATGGAGGTGAAGCCTACGTTGATCCATCTTGTGAAGAGCAACTAGTTCAATGGACTGTCACATGAAAGTCCATATGAGCATCTTACCACCTTTAATGAGATTTGCAACACTGTGAAGCTGAATGAAGTACCTGATGATGATATTAGATTGAGCTTGTTTCCTTTCTCACTGGGAGGCAATGCTAAATTGTGGTTAAATTCTTTCCCTGAAATCAGTTTCACTGAATGGGAAGATGTGGTTGCAAAGTTCTTGAACAAATACTTCCCACAATCGAAGATCAACAAAGGGAAGCAGGAAATCTCTTCTTTCACACAAGGCATGGAGGAGACATTAGAGAAAGCATGGGATAGATACAAAGGCTTCCTGAGAAAGACACCCACTCATGGTTTTTATGAAGCAACGATAGTTATTCTTTTCCTTGGAGGTCTTGGCTCAGAAACCAAATTGATGTTGGATGCCTCAGCTGGAGGCAATATCCGGTGCAAGACTCTAGAGGAAGCCTATGAATTAATTGAAAACATGGCTACCAATAACAATGAGATACACAATGAAAGAGGAACTTCATCACAACCTAAGGGACTTTTACAACTACAGTCTTATGATGCCTTGCTTGCTCAATAAGATCATCACTCAACAACTTGAAGTCTCGACAAAGAAGCTTTCTCAGACACAAAAGGAATGCCAAAATGTTTTACAGGTTCACCAGCAACTCTGTGAACTATGTGGTGGTGACCATATTAATGGTCAATGTGTTATGCTCGAGAATCTAAATGAAGAAGCTAATTACATGGGTAACCAGTTTCGTCCCAACAATTATAATCAAGGGTGGAAATCTCATCCTAGCATGGGGCAAAGTCAGTTTGGGCAAACTTGTGGACAATTCAATAGGCCACCACAACAGCAACAACAATGGCAACAACAACCCTCTCCTTCTGACAAAACCATAAAGCTTGAAGAAACCCTCCAACAATTCATACAGGCAAGTCTTTCCACTCAGAAAAATAATGAAGCTGCTATAAGGAACTTGGAGATGTAGGTTGGTCAATTAGCCAAGAAGTTGGAGGAGACACCTAATAGAAATTTTGGGGCTAATACTGAAGTTAACCCTAAGGAGGAGTGTCATGCCATTATGACTAGAAGTGGTAAGATTTTAGATGAGAGAAAAATAGATGAAGAAGAGAAAGAAAAAGAAGAGAGTGAGGGAAAAGAAAAGGAAAAAAGAGAGGAAGAAGATGAGAGAAAAGAAAAAGAAAGTTTGAGTGAAAAAGAGAAAGAAGAGAGAAAAGAAAAAGAAGAAGTAGAGATAGGAAAGAGAAAAAATGAGAAAATTCTTCCTTACCCTAAGGAGTGTTCAAAGATTGCAAAAGAGAAGCAATGTCAGCATTTCAATGAGATCTTCAAGCAATTGGAGATTACTCTGCCCTTGACCGAAGCACTTCAGCAAATTCCTACTTATGCTAAGCACATGAAGCAATTCCTCAAAAAGAAGAAATATCTAGATGAGGAAACAATTGAAGTGCATGGTAATTGCAGTGCCATATTGCAGAAGACACTTCCTCCCAAATTCAAAGATCCGGGGAGTTTCACCATCCTTGCACCATTAAGAATTATGATATAGGGAAGGCTCTAGTTGACTTAGGAGCAAGTATCAATCTAATGCCCCTATTTGTGCTCAAGAAGATTGGTGGTCTAGAGGTCAAACCGACAAAAACAATCTTACAAATGGTAGACAGGTCCATCAAACACCCTTATGGGGTGTGGTAGAAGATGTGGTGGTGAAAATTGATAAGCTTCAATTCCCGGTGGATTTTGTGGTGATGGATATGGAGGAAAATGCAGAGATACCAATCATTCTTGGACGACCATTCATGAAGACAGCCAAGGTTGACATTCATGTAGATGATGGCTTACTAACATTAAAGGACCAAGAGAGAGAGGTAACTTTCAGTGTTTTTGAAGCTGGGCAGCCAATTCAAGAAAAGAAAACTAGTAGTAAAACAACAGATGAAATTCTATCAATGACTAGTTTATCAGATAAAGCTGCCAAGTTGGTCAAAGAGAGGCTTAATTGTTTTTCTCCATAAGCGAAAGAAGAGGAAGAAGAGAAGAAAGAAAAAGTGGTCCACCAGCATCCTGAGATGAAAAGTGATGAACCCAAACCTAGCACACCACTGAAATTCAAAAATAGGCTCTGGGTTGTCAAGAACATTAAAGAAAAAAGGATCCTGGAGATTGAAGCTCCTTATTCTAGGAGAGTAAAGTTGGTGGCGAGGAAATTGCTGAGATTTTTTCAGTGTTATGAAGGAAGGAAGAGCATAAACATTAAATATCCAGACTAAGCTTTATTGGGTCAAGCTAGTGACGTTTAAGAAGCGCTTACTGGGAGGCAACCCAGCTTTCTAAACCTTTCTTTTTAATCTTTTGTTTTGTTATTTGTTTTCTTTTTAATCTTTTGTTTTGTTATTTGTTTTCTTTTTAATCTTTTGTTTTGTTATTTGTTTTCTTGTTTTGTTGTTGTACTTTGCTTGAATGGGCTACACTGATTTGATTAAACTGTGTTGTGTTTTGTGATGAGTATTGCTTTGTGATATTCTAGTGTATTGATTGATGTTGAGATGATGCATGATGTGCTAATACAGGTGATGGCTCACAGTGTATGAAATAGGTGCCTGAGGTAAAACTTGATGGAGATACTGAGCAGGGTGTTTTTCTGAATTTTGGGACTTGAGAGTTTACCTGTGTGAGTTTTGGGCTTCAGAGTTGTTGAGAATATTTGCTATTACTTTGGAAGCATGAATGATTTTGCCCAAATTTTCTGTGATTGAACTACTTGCTTGCAGTTTTCATATGATCAAGGCCATCTTTTGTTATCCATTATTCTTTTAGCCTTCACATGATTTTGTCCACTAAAAAGAAAACAATTTGTTTTACCCTTTGAACCTTTAGCCTTAAGCATGTTTTGAAAACCCTGTTTTAAATTCTTTACCTTGAGTTGAGTTGAGAATATTTGTGAGGTATTGAAAAAGGTTCAAGGTTGGGGTTGCTAGAAAAATAAGCAGTGAGCACAAAGAAAAAGAAAAAGAGAAATAAAAAAAAATGAAAAGAAAAGAAAGAAAAACTCACTACAAGGGAAAAGGTTGGGAATAGGAAAAAGATCTTCTTGAAAAGAGAACCTGTGTGTAATTGTTAAATTCATAAATATCTCTCTTAACTCAAGAATTTTGCATTCCAGAAAAACCATGTTTCTTCTTAGCCCAACCAAGTTACAAGCCAAGAAAAGCCCTTGTGATGAAAACCTGCTATTGAGTATGTTTGATTATGGTTAAATAAAAGGCCAAATTAATTTATGTGAATTGTGATAACAGAGTGAAAGAAACACCAACACCTCACTATACACCTGTGAGTTGAGTAATACACTTTTGAGTGCTTAAGTGATACACTTTTGAGTTCCTGAGTGAAACACTTTCTTTGGTGAGGAGTAGTTCTCTGAATTTCTGATTGCATCTCTGCTTGGTTGATTGATCATTCATAAGGATAACATCTGTTGAAACATATGAGCATCACATTGATTTTGATTGAATTAAGGCATCTACACATCTTGACTGAGATCTTTATGTTGAATTGATAAAAGTGATTGCTTATCTGAAAGAAAAAGCTTTTGAAAAAGGTTGAGTCATTGTAGTGATTATTCTGAAGAGCTGAGTAACATTTTGTTTTGCTTGAGGACAAGTGTTAACCCTTGGCAAGTGTAACCGAATCGTATCAAGTAATAATAAAATGGTAAGACCAAGTATCGTTTCCCAAAGAACTCACGGCCAGGACCACCACGCCATCCTTGTAGAGGGAGAGGACCTCCACAGGGCCAGGCACTTGCAGAGCCTCAAGAGGCAGAGCCATTTCAGATGAGGGACATGTATATGTCTCTTATGGATGCCACGATTCAATCCCTTCATAGAGGGTAGGTGACCACAACTGAGATGATTATTGGGATGTATGATACACCCCCAGGACATTGGTGGACCATGGATGAGTTCAAAAATGTGGTGGCATGGCCAGAGGAGCAAGCTCAGGGTAGTGAAGCTTGATGAACAAATCTTCGATCCCCAAAAACAGAGTCAAAAACTTGTTAACCCTCGGCAAGTGTAACTGAATCGTATCAAGTAATAAACCTGGTAAGACCAAGTATCGTTCTCCCAAAGGACGCACAGCCTAGACAGTTGTGTGATTTTGTTGATTAATTAAGACTTGTGAACAAATTGTTGTAAGTTTCAAATGCAAAAGACTGAAAAGTAAATATGGATGCATGTGATGATCAATGGGAAAGAAAAAACAAAACACGTGAATTGAAATATATGGATGAATATGTTGTTGGGGTTTATCAATTTCATCCTATCCACTCTCTTGTATTTAGGAATTCATCATTCTTTTCATTACAATGTAATGTCTCCCTAGCAATTAATCATGCATTATAGTGAACATAAGCTTAAAGGCAACCAACTATCATACTCCTATGTCTAGGTTTGTAATATACTGATGGGAGAGATTCCTCAGATCTAGATTTCCCCGTATGTGTCCATATCGACAAAACCAATGATCATGACATCGAATGAGTTAAACAATGCATGCTTTGAGCAAAGAGGAAAAACCCTAACTATTAATGAAAGATATCATGTATCATAAAAATGATCTTGAAGAACAAATTCTATACAAGAGAGTTTTTAAGGATTTACATTGATTCCCCAACAACAAAATAAGTTTAGTTCACCATATTCATGGTGAAACTAGATGAAATACAATGGAAAAGTTAAGGATAGAACCCTAGAAAGTTGAGAAAGGAGCCTTAGCATCCAAAATCTTCCTCCAAGGGGTGAAAGAGCGTGTTTTTGCTTCGTCCCAGCCAAAAGATCCAAACCCTAGAACGTCCTAAAGCTTATATACTATTTTAAAACATACAGAAAAGTAGGCCCAAGCCCAGAAAAGTGCCGCTCAGTGATAAATACCGCTCAGCGGTAGTAGCGTGTGTCAATTCTTCCCCTCAGCGCCAGTTTTCCCCACGGCGGTGCCAGCGGTTCTTTGCGAGTGCCGCTCAGCGGTAATTGGCGCTGAGCGGTACTTGTTGATTCTCTTCTTTTGCACTTTTTGTGTCCTTTTCTGTCTCCATCTCTTTCCTACTTCACTTCTTTCATCAAATTCATCTCAAAACCTGCAAAAATAAGGAAATCAAGCATAAAACCTGTCCAACTCAATTATTTCCAATAATTCAACAAAATCATGAGTTCAAGCTAATTTCTAAGTCATAAAGGTTGTAATTGAAGTCAATTTTAAGCATAAAAATAATAGTTTTTCAACTGTTATCAGAGCTAGAGGAGATGAAGCTCCACCTATGGATGATGATGATGATGATTAGTTTGAAGATGATGGAGAGGAGGAAGATTCAGATGACAACATGGGTTGATGAGGATCTGAGATAGCATCTACTGATGGATGCTATCACCTCCTGAGCAGGATTTTTTTTTCTATCTTTTGTTTTGTACTGTTGAACTTATTTGTTTCTATTCTTAGAATAGGGTGTGATGTACTCAGTGTGAAACTTTATCTGCTATGATGGTTTGCTTGTGATTAATGCATGATGAGTATTGCTGGATGATGCTTAGATATTGACTGATGTTGAGATTGTGCAGTATATGATGATATACAGGTGGTTGTTCACAAGCTATGTGAACAGATGCATGATGTTGTGATTGTGATTATGATGCTAAGCAGGATGTGTATGTAGAATGATTGGAAGAGCTTATGTGTGAGGTTTTGAAATCCAGAGTTTTTGTGATTGCGTGCTATTACATTGAAAGCATGAATGACTTTGCCCAGGTTTCTATGATTGAATCATTTGCTTGTATGTGTCATATGATCAAGGCCATTTGTTGGTAACCCTTTATTAGCCAAATGCATGATTTTAGCCCAATAAAAGAGAGCACAATGTGTTCTATCCTTTGAACCCTTAGCCTTGAACATGATAGAAAACCCTTTTAGAAAAGCTTTACCTTGAGTTGAGTTGAAAAATATCTTGTGGTATGGATAAATGTTCAAGTTTGGGGTTGTTGGGAGGTCTAAAAAGGGAATATGAAAAGCATTGAGCTAAGCATGTGAAAAGCAAAATAAAAAGGAAAGAAAAGAAATAAAAAGAAATGCTCAATGCAAAAGAAAGTTGGGAAGAAGGAAGAATGGTTGTGTTTAGATGATTCACTTAACTCAAGGATTTTGTGATCCAAAAAAACCAATTTTCTTGTTAGCCTAGCCACATTATAAGCCATAGAAAAGCCCTTGTGCTGATACTTGCTTGTGTATGTGTTTGATTGTGGTTAAATGAAAGGCAAAGTTGACTCATGTGACATTGTGATAGTAGAGTGAATGAGTGACCTCTTATACACTTGTGTGTTTGAGTGAAACACTTTATCTGGTGAGGAAAGATTCCATGAGCACATGATTACATCTATGCTTAGTTAATTGATCATTCATGAGAATAAGATTTGTGGGATACTATGTGATTATGTGAACACCAAAGCCTGTGTGCATCTTGACTAAATTCTTTGTGATGAGCTGATTTGAGTAATTACTTGTCTTGAAAGAAAGAGTTTTGAATGTGGTGAGCCATTGTATGGATAGGTGGAAGACTGAGTTACATCTTGTTTGCTTGAGGACAAGCAAAGTTCTAAGTTTGGGGTTGTGATAACAGTTGAAAAACTGTTATTTTTATACTTAATTTTGACATCAAAAACAACCTTTATGACTTAGAAACTAGCTTGGAATCATGCTTTTACTTATGTTTTGGAAATAAGAGAGTTGGATGGGTTTTATGCTTGGTTTTCCTTGTTTTTGCAAGAATTGAGATGAATTAGATGAAAGAAGTTGAAGTAGTAAGGAGCTGGACTCAAGAAAGGAAGTGAAAGTGCTTAAAAGAAGAGCTGCAGTCACTGTTGAGCGCAATTCTACCGCTGAGCGGCATTCTGAAGTCCCACAGTCACCGTTAAGGGCCAAAACTGCAGTTGAGCCTCAATTCTGAAGACCCGCACTTACCTCTGAGCGGCAAAACTGCCGTTGAGCGCCATTTATTTGGGCTTTGGCCTATTTTCTGTACTTTTTAGGAAACTATATAAGGTTTTAGTCGAATTAGGGTTAGTACCTTTGGACAGAAAGAGGCGAAAATCACACTTTCTTCACCGCTTGAAGGAGGATTTTGGATGCTCAAGCTCTATTCTTCAACTACTAGGGTTCTATCTTTCATTCTGTCATTGTTTTTCATCTAGTTTCACCATGTCTATGGTGAACTAAACCTTCATTGTTGTTGGGGAACCGATGTAATCCTTTGAAACTCTCATGTATTGAATTGATTCTTTAATTTATATGTTTTCTTTCATTAATTGTTAGGGTTTTTCTTCTATAGTCTATGCATGCTTTGTTTAACTCATTCAATTGAATGATCATTGATGTTATTTGTATGGACACATATAAGTACATCTAGAACTGAGGAAATTCTCCCAAGAGTAAAATTGCCTAGACATAGGGATAGGAGGATTGGTTGCCTTTAAGCTTCTATGCGTATGTAATACATGAGTAATTGTTAGGGAGACAAGACATTGTAAACTAGTGATTAGGAGTAGGCTTTCTTCATCGAGACATAGGGTTTAAGGTAAATTAGAAAGTGGCATTAACATTAATGAAGAAAGATGAATTCTTGAATACATGAGAGTGGATAGGATGAATCGGAAACCCCAACAACATCATCATTCCATATTTTACATGAATCACTTTTTCTTCTTTTGATCCAATTGATAAACACATGCATTCATATTTACTTTTCAGTATTTGCATCTAAACCTACAAGATTTCGTTTACAAGTCCAATTTAATCAACAAATCACATAACTGTTTAGGCCGTGAGTCCTTTGGGAAACGATACTTGGTCTTACCATTTTATTATTACTTGATACGATTGGGTACACTTGCGGAGTGTTAACACCAGGGAAACTTCAACCATGGGTGGAAACCTCATCCAAGCATGGGTCAATGTCAAAATGGACAAGCTGGACAAGCAGGACAATTTAATAGACCACAGATGCAACCATCACTATGGCAACAAGTCTCTGCATTAATTGAGAGATCAACAAAGCTAGAAGACACTCTTCAACAATTTATGCAGGTGACTATTTCCAATCATAAAAGCACTGAAGCTGCTATAAGAAATTTGGAGATGCAGGTTGGCCAGGTGGCCAAGAAGATGGAAAATAAAGCAAAAAAGCAATTTGGGGCTAACATTGAGGTTAACCCTAAGGAAGAGTGTAAGCTATTGTGAGCATAGATGATGAGAGGGTGGAAGAGAGAAAAGAAAGAGTTGAGTTAGAAAAGAGAGAAGAAAGAGAAGAAAGAATATGTGAGGTTGAGACGAGAGAAAAAGAAAAGAAAAGGGGAGAGAACAATTGTGAGAAAAGTGAAAAAGTTCTTCCTTATCCTAAGGAGAGAAAAAAATTTGATAAAGAGAGACAATAAGAGAATTTTAAAGAGATCTTCAAGCAATTGGAGATTAAAATACCTTTGACTGAAGCACTACTGCAAATTCCTGCTTATGCTAAGCACATGAATCGATTCCTCATAGAAAAGACATATTTAGATGAGGAGACTATGGATGAACAGGGAGATTGCATTGTTATTTTGGAGAAACCACTTCCTCCAAAAGTGAAAGATCGATGAAGTTTTAGTATTCCTTAGGTCATTGGGAAGGTGAATATAAGGAAGGCCTTAATTGATTTAGGGTCAAGCATTAATTTGATGCCCTTATCTATGCTTGAAAGGATTGATGATCTTCAAGTTAAGCCAACAAAGGTGACTTTGCTCATGGCGGATGGGTCTTCCAAGAAACCCTATGGTGTAGCGGAAGATGTTGTGGTTTGTATAGAGAAACTTAAATTCCTGGTGGATTTTGTGGTGATGGAGATGGAGGAAGACGAGAAGATCCCAATTATTATTGGAAGACTGTTTATGAAAATGGCAAAGGTAATCATTAATGTGGATGATGGGATGATAGTGCTTCAAGACCGAGAGAAAAAGGTGATCTTGAATGTCTTCAAACCTGAGAAGCAGATTCAAGAGAAGAAGACTAATCATAAAGCTGAATGTAAGGATGCACCAGTGATCAGCCCTAAAGTTGTCAAGCCGGTCATCAAAGGTAAAAATTGTTTCTTGTCACAGGTTAGGGAAGAAGAAAAAGAGGACAAAGGAAGGATGGTTCATGATGACTTGGTGGATGCACAATTCAAACTTGGCACACCTATAAGATTCAAGAGCAAGTTGTGGGTTATGAAAGATTTTAAAGAGAATGGAGTGATAGAGATTGAAGCTCCATATTCAAGATGAGTAAAGAAGGTGGACCGAAAGCAATTGATGAATTGGTGTGATGAAAGCAGGAAGAACACCAACATTAAAGATGGAACTTCAGCTTTATTGGTTATGTAATTTGAAACTTTGGAACATTGTTTTATTTTGTTATAGCATCTACTGATGGATGCTAGGTGACAGAGTATATACTGAAGGATACTATGCTTAGACACACCTAATGATGGCTGTTGGTGAGAAAGATATATGTCTACTGAAGGATGCTAGAGGATTCATGGGTCAGGCTCGTGACGTTAAACAAGCGCTACCTGGGAGGCAACCAAGGTTTCTAAACTTGTCTTTTTATTTTTGTGAACTTTATTTTGCTTATGTTTTTAGAATAGGTGTTGATGTACTCATTTTGAGACCTATATTTGATGTGATTGTTTGATATTGATTTGCATGTGATGAGTATTGCTTGATGATGCTTTGATATTGATTGATGTTGAGATGTTGCACAAGATGCTGATATACAGGTGGTTGTTCACAAACTATGTGAACAGATGCATGATGTTATGATGCTAAGCAAGATGTGTATTCGGTGTATGTGGAATATTGAATTAGCTTGTGTGAGGTTTTGAACTCTAGAGTATTTGTTTGAATGATTGCTATTCTTTTGAAAGCATGAATGATTTTCCCCAGGTTTCTGATAACAATTGAAAAACTGTTATTTTTATACTTAATTTTGACATAAAAAACAACCTTTATGACTTAGAAACTAGCTTGTAATCATGCTTTTGCTTATGTTTTGGAAATAAGAGAGTTGGATAGGTTTTATGCTTGGTTTTCCTTGTTTTTGCTGGTTTTAAGATGAATTGAATGGAAGAAGTGAAGTAGTCAGAAGTTAGACTCAGAAAAGGAAGAAAAAGTGCATAAAAGAAGAGCCGCAAGTACCGCTCAATGCCACTTTTACCGCTGAGCGGCACTTTGAAGTCCCGCAGTCACTGTTGAGGGGCAAAACTACAGTTGAGCGTCAAATAGAAGAACCGCACTTACCGCTGAGCGCCATTTTATTGGGTCTTGGGCCACTTTTCTATAATTTTTAGAAGGCTATATAACGTTTTAGCCGAATTAGGGTTAATATCTTTGGCCAAAACGAAGCAAAATCGCACTTTCTTCACCCCTTGGAGGAGGATTTTGGATGCTCAAGCTCTATTCTTCAACTTCTAGGGTTCTATCTTTCATTCTTTCATTGTTTTTCATCTAGTTTCACCATATCTATGGTGAACTAAACCTTCATTGTTGTTGGGGAACCGATGTAATCCTTTGAAACTCTCATGTATTGAATTGATTCTTTAATTTATATGCTTTCTTTCATTAATTGTTAGGGTTTTTCTTCTATACTCTATGCATGCTTTGTTTAACTCATTCAATTGCATGATCATTGATTTTATTTGTATGGACACATATAGATAAATCTAGACATGAAGAAATTCTCCCAATAGTAATATTGCCTATACATAGGGATAGGAGGATTGGTTGCCTTTAAGCTTTTGTGCGAATGTAATGCATGAATAATTGCTAGGGAGACAAGACATTGTAAACTAGTGATTACGAGTAGGCTTTCTTCACCGAGACATCGGGTTTAAGGTAAATTAGAAAGTGGCATTAACATTAATGAAGAAAGATGAATTCTTGAATACATGAGAGTGGATATGATGAATTCAAAACCCCAACAACATCATCATTCCATAATTTACATCAATTACTTTTGCTTCTTTTGATCCAATTGATCAATACATGCATTCATATTTAATTTTCAGTATTTGCATTTAAACTTACAAGAATTCATTCACAAGTCTAATTTAATCAACAAACCACATAACTGTTTAGGCCGTGAGTCCTTTGGGAAACGATACTTGGTCTTACCATTTATTATTACTTGATACGATTCGGTTACACTTGCCGAGGGTTAACAGTTTCTATGATTGAATTACTTGCTTGTTTGTTTGACATGATCAAGGCCATTTTTTATTACCCTTTTTCTTAGCTAATGCATGATTTTTACCAAAATGAAAAAGAGCATGAAGTGTTCTACCCTTTCTGAACCTCAAGCCTTAAACAAATCCTTTGTGAAAATATTTACCTTGAGTTAAGTTGAGAATTATTGTGTGGTATTGCTAAAGGTCAAGTTTGGGGTTGATTGGGAGAATTGAAAAGGAAAGTAATGAAGTTTTGAGCAAGTATGAAGTATGAGAAAAGAAAATAAAATGCAAAGAAAGAAAAGCTCTATGCAAAAAGGGGAAAGTTGGGAATGAGTGAGATTGGTTTGTCTAAACAGAGATTGTACTTGAATGATAAATTTACGAATGATTCTCTTAACTCAAGGATTTTGTGATCTTGAAAAACCAATTTTTCTTCTTAGCCCAACCACGTTACAAGCCATGGAAAGTCCTTGTGATGATACTTGTCTGTGAGTAGGATTAATTGTGTGAAATGAAAGTCAATTTTGTTCTATGTGACATTGGGATAGTAGAGTGAAGGAGTGACCTTTATATACACCTGTTTGATTGAGTGAAACACTTTGTCTAGTGAGGAAGAGTTCCATGAATATTGTTGACAATATTTTTGATCTCAAGAAACGAAACCAAAAACTTGTTGATGGATCGGCAAGTGTACTGAATCGCACAAGTAATATAAAATGGTAAGACCAAGTATCGTATCCCAAAAGACTCTGGGCCCTAAACAATTGTGTGATAACTCAATTAATTAAGACGTAAAAGAACGAGATCATTGGCTTAAAATGCAAAGACATAAAATTAAATATGAATGCAAATTGATCAATAGTAGAGTAACACAAAGATGAACGGATGTTGTTTAATCTGAGATGAATATGTTGTTGGGGTTAGATTTCACCAAGTTCCCTCTCATGTATATAAGAATTCCACTCATGTTGTTTAACGCAATAAGCCTGCCTTAATTCCTAGTTCGTGCAATTCCTAGCGTTCCTAGAAAATTAAGTCTGAATATCAAGAGCTTAAGACGACCAAGTACTCATACCCTCATCCTTGAGAAATATTACCCTTGGGAGAATTCAACAAGAACCTGAATTGTAAGGAACCTCCTAGCACTCATGCAATTCATAAATCATGCAACTAAATGAGTTAAATAGAGCAAGCATTAAAACAGATGAATTCCCTAACAATTAATGAATAAAGCATATATTATTAAGAATCAATTCAAATACATGAGAGTTCACAAGGTTACATCATTTCCCATCAACAAATAGAGTTTAGTTCCCCATAGACATGGAGAAACTAAATGTACAATGGAAAAGCATGAGATAGTAAAACCCTAAGAGTAGAAGAGGAAGCTTCCGCCTCCAGATCCGCCTTCAGAGAGTAGAAGAGTGTGTTGTTGTGTTGCTCCAGCCAGAGATACAAAACCTAGAGCGCCTGGGTCCTTTAAATAAAGTTGGAAAAGAGTAGGAACAGGGCTCGGTCCAAAAGAGTCGAAACAGAGCAAAAACTGGGCCGGATCTACAACGTGCGACGCTCAGGCTCCCCATTTAGGGCTCCCTAGCGGTGGACGTCGATTTCCGTAGGGCTTGAGCCTTCAATTTCGCCCAGGCTTTGGGGGTTCGACGCCCGGGCAGTCTAGGGTGCCCGGGCGGCAGACATTGATTTTTCCACGCTCAAGCCTCCTACAGGTCGCCCAAGCTTCGTGCGGTTCCCTCTTCTGGTGCTTTTCTAGGCCTTTCTGATCTCTATATCCTTAGCACTTCATCTCTGCTTCCTGTATTAACTCATTTTCTATCAAAACAAAGGGAATTAGTCAAAAAATCATCAAATTCAACCTCAACTCTCTTATTCACACAATTTAATGAAAAAGCATGAGTCCAAGCAAGTTTCTAAGTCAAAAAGGTTGCTTTTTGTATCAAAATTACATCACAGATATCGGTATTTTAAACCGTTATCAAATACATGATTACATCTATGTTTAGTGAATTGATCATTCATGAGAATAACATCTGTTGGATATTTTGTGATTATGTGAACAACATGATTAGTGATAAAGGCATGTGCACATCTTGACTGAATTTTATTTGATGAGCTGATTTCAGTAATTACTTGTCTTGGAAGAAAGAGTTTTTGAATGTGTTGAACCATTGTATTGATTGGTGGAAGATTGAGTTATATCTTGTTTGCTTGAGGACAAGCAAAGTTCTAAGTTTGGGGTTGTTATAACGGTTGAAAAACCGTTATTTTTATACTTAATTTTGATATTAAAAACACCCTTTATGACTTAGAAACTAGCTTGAAATCATGCTTATGCTTGTTTTTCCTTGTTTTGACAGGAATTAAGATGAATTGGATGAAGAAGTTGAAGTAGCAAGGAGTTGGAGTCAGGAAAGGCTGGAAAAGTGGCACATAGAAGAATCGTAGATAGCGCTGAGCGTCAGTTTGGGGAGCTGAGCGCCAGTCTAGAGGTGAAAGCACTGTTTCACGCCTGGGCGCCACCGCTGAGGGCCAATCTAGAAGTGCAACCATTGTTCCACGTCTGGGCGCCACCTCTGACCGCTAGTTTGGTTTTGAAAGCAATGTTTCACGCTTGGGCGCCACCGCTGAGGGTCATTTGAGTGCCGCAGCTACCACTGAGCGCCCTTTTGGGGCGCTGAGCACTGACGACATGGGCTTGGGTTATTTTGCTGATATTTTTATGAACTATTTAAGGTTTTGGACGACCTAGGGTTCAGATCTTTTTGACAGAAAGAGGCGAAAACACACTTCTTTCACCCCTTTGAGGCGGATTTTGAATGCGGAATCTCCGATCTTCAACTTTTAGGGTTTTATCTTTCATTCTTTCAATTTTTTTCATCTAGCTTCACCATGTCTATGATGAACTAAACCTCCATTGTTGTTGATGAGTTTTGTCTTGGTTTGGAAAAATAAAAAGAAGCGAGTTACGTAAATTTTTTTGGTGAAACCGTGGCAATGTTGGAAAGAGAAGAGAATGAATCATGCGTAAGCTTTAGGTTGGATGAGAGGAAAACAGGAAAGAGAGAAAGTGAGATAAAGGTAACATGCAGTGATCAAAAGTGAATAAAAGTGTGAGAAGAAAGGGTTAGAAGTTCTGGAAGATAGAAAAGATATTAAAAAGAATAAATAAAAGGAAGAGGAGAAGGGGAGTGAAGGAGTGTTGTTGGTACGTAAGTTAGAGAGAGAAGATGAGAATAAAATAGGTTGTAATGGGTATTAGTTGAAGAAGAAATAGTAAGTTAAGGGAAAAAAATAAAATAAAATAAAAGAGAAGATGGTGGGGTAGATGCGTGAAGGTTACATAAATAATGGAGAGAGAATATGAATTGTAAGTTTTGGGTTTAGTAAAAAAAAGAAAAGAAAAGAAAGAGAAAATGATGAGTAAATGTGTGACGTGAAATGGGTGAGAGAATTAGAATTATATGTAGTTTTGGATATAATGAAAAAGTGGATGAGAAAGAGAATGGTAAGGAGGTGTGCACGTAAAAGAAAAAAAAAGAGAGAGAGAGAAAGAAAATGAGAGTTAAGTGGAAATGGTGGGGTCCACCTTGGAAGTGAGAGGAAAGGTAATTTAATGACTTTGGGGTCCACTTGAAAAGATAGACGTAGAAGGGAGTGTGTTTAAAGTAAAAAGGGGGTGTATTAGAATTAGGTGTTTTCTTTGGTGTTGGGAATTTAGCGGGGGTGCACTAGAAATGTTATTCTAGTTGATGGAAGTGTGAAATTAGTAATTTCACAGGGTTCGTCAGTAGGAAAAATAATTAAATTAAGTTTTTTATTTAGTTATGAATTTTTAATTAATTATTGGTCGTTGAATTTGGTTGACTGTGTATATTATGGTGATCCGTGTATAGTTGTGATGGTGAAGTTTTGAGAGCAAGCATTCTGTCATTTCCTTAGAATTTTTGTCGAATCGATGGTGTTCGTATTGCGATACGATAGTATGTTGAGTCTCTACAGAGACTGAGATTCGAGTGTCACCCTTTCCTCGTGCGTGAGGACTAGAGAGGGATGGATGTCTTGCCCAATGACTTCGACTAGTGTGAGTATAGTGCTCTGTGGGTGCGCCTAACCTGAGTTTTTACTCGTAATTCCTTGAGGAGTCGGGGAGATAGGTCTGAAGTTGTGATGGAAGACGACTCGAATTGATCTGTTTTGTGAAACAGGTTTGGTACGACAAAATTCAAGGAAACAACAGAAGCTTGTGAGAATCATCTGAGTCGTTGTTTTGAATACTGTGATGTATTGGAATGTTATGACTATGATAGTCTAGGTGGTGATGATCTGAGTTATTGATGAACAAATCTTCAATCCCCAAAAACGGAGTCAAAAACTTGTTAACTCTCGGCAAGTGTAACCGAATCGTATCAAGTAATAAACCTGGTAAGACCAAGTATCGTTCTCCCAAAGGACTCACGGCCTAGACAATTATGTGATTTATTGATTAATTAATACTTGTGAACAAATTGTTGTAAGTTTCAAATGCAATAGACCTAAAAGTAAATATGTATGCATGTGATGATCAATGGGCAAGAAGTAACAAAACACGTGAATTGAAATATATGGATGAATATGTTGTTGGGGTTTATCAATTTCATCCTATCCACTCTCTTGTATTTAAGAATTCATCATTCTTTTCATTAATGTTAATGTCACTTTCTAAATTACTTAAAGCCCAATGTCTCGGCGAATAAAGCCTAATCATAATCACTAGTTTACAATGTTTTGTCTCCCTAGCAATTAATCATGCATTATAGTGAACAGAAGCTTAAAGGCAACCAACTATCATACTCGTATGTCTAGGTTTGTAATATACCGATGGGAGAGATTCCCCAGATCTAGATTTCCCCGTATGTGTCCATATCGACAAAACCAATAATCATGACATCGAATGAGTTAAACAATGCATGCTTTGAGCAAAGAGGAAAAACCCTAACTATTAATGAAAGAAAGCATGTATCATAAAAATGATCTTGAAGAACAAATTCCATAAAATAGAGTTTCTAAGGATTTACATTGATTCCCCAACAACGAAATAAGTTTCGTTCACCATATTCATGGTGAAACTAGATGAAATACAATGGAAAAGTGAAAGAATGGAAGAGATATAAAAACCCGAGAAAGAGAAGAGGAGAGCCGTCACCATCTCCAATTCTACCCCCAAGGGGTGAAAAGTGTGTTTCTGCTTCGTTCCAGCCAAAGATACAAACCCTAGAACGTCCTAAAGCTTATATACTATTCTAAAAAATACAGAAAAGTAGGCCCATGCCCAGAAAAGTGCCGCTCAGCGGTAATAGCGCGTGTCAATTCTTCCCCTCAGCGCCAATTTTCCCTCAACGATGCCAATGGGTACTGAAAAGTGCCACTAAGCGGTAATTGGCGTTGCGCGGTACTTGCTGATTCTCTTCTTTTGCACTTTTTGTGTCCTTTTCTGATTCCATCTCTATCCCTTTTCACTTCTTTCATCAATTTCATCTCAAAACCTGCAAAAACAAGGAAATCAAGCATAAAACCTGTCCAACTCTGTTATTTCCAATAATTCAACAAAGTCATGAGTTCAAGCTAATTTCTAAGTCATAAAGGTTGTAATTGAAGTCAATTTTAAGTATAAAAATACCAGTTTTTCAACTGTTATCACAACCCCAAACTTAGAACTTTGCTTGTCCTCAAGGAAATAAGATGTAACTCAATCTTCTACCAATCCATTCAATGGTTCACTACATTTAAAAATCCTTCTTTCAAGACAAGTAAATACTCAATTTAGCTCATCACCAAGACTTCAATCAAGATGTGCACATGCTTTTAGTGTTCACTCAATCACATAATATCCAACAAATCCTATTATCATGAATGATCAATCAACTAAGCAAAGATGTTCTTATGTGTTCATGGAATCTATCCTCACAAGATAAAGTGTTTCACTCAAACACACAGGTGTATAGGAGATATTCACTCATTCACTCTACTATTACAATGTCACATGAATCAACTTTGCCTTTCATTTAACCATAATCAAAAACACTTACAAGCAAACATCATCACAAGGACTTTTCAATGGCTTATAATGTAGTTGGGCTAACAATAACAATTGGTTTTTCTGGATCACAAAACCCTTGAGTTAAGAGAATTATCTAAACACAATCATTCTTGATTATTCCCAACTTTCTTTTGCATTGAGCTTTTTTTTTCTTTCCTTTTTTTTTCTTTTCACATGCTTAACTTTTAGCTCAATGCTTTTTATTTTCCTTTTCTATTTTCCAACAACCCCAAACTTGAACATTTATCAATACCACAAAATGTTTTCAACTTAACTCAAGGTAAAACTTTTCAAAAAGGGTTTTCAAATCATGTTCAAGGCTAAGGGTTCAAAGGATAGAACACATAGTGCTCTCTTTTAGTGGGCTAAATTCATGCATTTGGCTAACAAAAAGGGTTTCCAACAAATGGCCTTGATCATATGATGCAAACAAACAAGTGATTCAATCATAGAAAACCTGGGCAAAGTCATTCATGCTTTCAAAGTAATAACATTCAGCAACAACTCTGAAGCTCAAAATCTCACATATAAGTTCATTCACATTCCACATACACATCCTGCTTAGCATCATAATCACAATCACAACATCATGCATTTGTTCACATAGCTCGTGAACCACCTGTATAAGCATATAATGTGCACAATCTCAACATCAATCAAGATCCAAACATCATCCACTAGTGGAAAAATGACATTTTATAACGTATAAAAATGACTTTTTATAACGTACTTTCTGGGGACATAGTTCTGGGCGATATAGTAAGTTTACGCATTTTATAACGTAGCAGAAATTTACGTTATAATATGTCGAACATATTATAACGTAGTTTCTGAAGTCCGTTATAATATGCGTAGTTTATTATCACGAATTTTTATTTGTCCGTTATAATAGGGCGGAAGGTATTATAACGTAAAATTTTTTGTACGTTATAATATGTGATCTATTATTACGTATATATTTTTATACGTTATAATATGTGATCAACATATCGTAATGTAAATTATTTAGTACGTCATAATATATGTTTTCTTTAAAAAAAAATTGATTATTACCTTTGACATCCAATGAAATTATAATAATATTCCTATATTATTATCTCATCCCATCAATTTATAATTAATATAACTTCAAATAAACAAATTTAATGAAACTAACAAAATAGAGTTCATTTCAAACTTTAAATAGTCTAATAATATTTAATACATCGTTTATTCATGTAGCCAAGTTTCTACTAACACTTAAAATAAAAGAAATCCTTCTAATGTCTTCTTCTAATGTCTTCAATGTCTGCAGCTTCCATGGGAGATGAATTGTTAAAGATCTACAAATAAAATAATAGAGTTAAAACAATATTGTAATGAATAATTGGATAAGTATTTAGTTATAGTATTTTAATATTTTATTCCATGATTCAGTAATGTTTGTACAAAAAATGGTATGCATGTGTTTCATTATATAATACCCACATTTATAGCTGCCCAATTGACGTCGACACTGCAAATTAAATACAAATAAGACTTATTCAAACCAAGGATACAAAATATCAGATTATACTCTAGCTAGCCTTTGCACTATGTATCTTTGTATATTTTACTAAACGAAATTTCACAAAATCAACAATACGGCCAATTCCTCACAAAAATAGCAATCACAAAAACACGTGTATTTTTCTAATGTTTTTAACCACTTCATCTGTATTTACAAGATAATCTCATTTACCATTTTACAGAAAAGTATAGTTATACATATTTAATGGTTTATACTAATGAGTAATTAACTGTTGCAAATATCTTATGTATACAATTTTTGTATAATTTAAAGGGAAAAGACATATCACATCATGCTTTAAAAGCAGCATGCAGATTGCTTTACAAAGGTACATTTGTCATAATTAAAATCTGAGATTCATAGGTAAAGTCCAGCTAATTAAGGATATGTGCTAATAATTTTATACAATCAATTTAACATCAATTTAAGGAGAATGAAATAAAAATGATTTTTTAACGTCTAGGTCTATAATTCTCAAAAGTAACTAATTATCAATATGTATTTATAAATTGGTCTCAAGAAGCCGCAGCAAAAAACAAAAGCTTGACCATGAGCATGAACGCCTGGGTCAAGAAGGAAAAAAACTAAATAGAGGTTAAAGAGGTTCCGGAAAACATATTAGGACAGCTGAAAATTGTTTTGGCCTACTAGAGAACGAGAGAATTTCCCAGAAAATGCATCAATTTCAAGAGAGGGATAGTGGAAAGGAACAGAGCAGCAAAATACACTCTTCAAAGGAGGGAGACATGGATAAGTACTCTGCCATGGATCAACAAAACCATTGGGCTCCATCAACGACCAATATTTTCTCCATCCCACCTCTACCTAATTTAATAACATTGTAATCTGTGTGCCAGAATTCTTTATTTGACACTAAAGATAAATATATGATCACAAACTCAAAAGGAATCACAGTCAGACTTAGAAGGTCAATGAAAATATAATAAAAATTAAGATTCCTTCAGATAAACAGATTAACAACTTCCTTTTGTTAAGGATTTGATATTTTCAATGAGTGTATATACGTAACATTAACAAAAGATTATTTCTCCAAAAACAAAAATATTTCTAGATAATAAATTGCCTGATGAAATATGTCCAAAACAAGCCAGCGACTTTTTTTTAAAAGGTAAAAACTTCATACCAGTTATGTGGTCTTTTATATCAGGTCCAAACTAATTTAATGTGTTTAAATGGAAAAAATATAGCAATAAGAACAACAAAATCCTCAAAACCAACATAATATGAGTGTAACCATAAATTGAAACGAAAGGGAAAGAAGTGCTTTGACTAACTGACTGAAAAAATGGAGTGAAGAATTTATTCAAGTAACAGGTATGATCCATGTCGCATTAAGAGGTGAAGTGCAGCTAACTGGGTGAAAAGTAGACAACTAAAATTTCAGAAAAGAAAGTAGCCGAACAGGGACGTGTTGGTCATGCTCAGCATATGGACAATAGTAAGGAAGAGAAATTCCAGCAATCTAGGCACAGAGTTTACTATAAATGAAAGTAAAGCTATGTGATAATCAGAATTAAGATTTATTAAAAAGAAGCATTTGAACTTCGAAATTATATCCAGGCCATTTTACATTTTATGTTAGAAAGAAACAACTAACCAGGTAACATGACATTATAGTAGAATGCTAAATATAATAGAATGCCAGAAAAGCAAGCCGTCTGATCAGCAAGAGCCATGGGACAGAAAAAGACAACACCACGCAAGCAGCATTTTCTCACTTCATAAATAATTCAACTTCACAGAAATAAGACTTCAAAACCCTAGTTCTTACAAGAAAATAGGACGAAACAATAAAAGCACAAACAAGAGCAAATCCAGAGCTAGAAACAACACCAACAGAGCCATCCAAAACATCCAACAGTACCAATCAAATTAACACAATTAGAGGGAAGAGTTACCGTTCCAACGAACAACAACTTCTCGAATTCGCTGGGAAAATCCGACGAACAACAATTTCACCACCAATCCAAACACAATCCCCACCAAGGAGAAATTAGTGAAATTAATAGAAGAAAAACATAACAAATTTTGGAAAAAACAAAGAGTAGAATGTGAACTATGAATCATAAAACCTACTTGGTCACACTTTGGAGATTTCGACGAAGAGGCAGTGAAGGCAGTCTCAGAAGCAGCGGAGGGAGGAGTGTCCGAGGAGTCGAGAAAACCACAAGCACGGAGAAGTGTTCTCAGAGTGTTCTTGGAGGAGTGCCGAAAAATGCAAGGGTTTAGAGAAGCGGAAGAGAAGATGGAGAGTGAGAGGGAACGTTATGAAATTAGAGATGCCAGAGAGAAATGTGAAAAATTAGAAAGGAAGAAATATTATAACTGATTTCTAAAACTCTGTTATAATACATCAATAACAAGAGATATTATAATTGATTTCTAAAACTCCGTTATAATACATTTTTCAACTTATTTACAAGTTTTTCACCGCAATTCATATTATAACTAATATACAAAACTACGTTATAATATGTCTTAAACTTATTTACGGGTTTGCCACCGCATTTCATATTATAACTGATTTACAAAAGTACGTTATAATATGTCTTACTCTTATTACAACTTTGCCACCGATCAACCTATTATAATGGATAATTTTAGTACGTCATAATATAGGTAGTCATAAAAAGATATTTTTCCACTAGTGATCAAGCAATACTCATCATGTAATAGTCCTAAGCAAACCATCATAACATACAAGTTTCAAATTGAGTACATCAACCCTATTCTAAACACAGAAGCAAATAAGTTCTATATTACAAAACCAAAGATAGAAAAGATCCTTCTCTAGTGCTGATAGCATCCATCAGTAGATGCTATCTCAGCTCCTCATCAGCATGTGATGATTGGATTCATTGTGTTTGGAAAATAAAGGGGCATAAAAAGTGTGTTTTAGCGCATAAATTATTCTTGGATGTTCTAATGTTTTTTGATGCAACTAAAATATAAGCTTTGTTGCTCCAAATTGCAATTTAAGGCCTAAAATCAGATTTTATTTGGTAAATAATATACAAATGGGCCACACAGACAGTTTTTACCCTTACACCTCTTAAATTTCCCTACATACACCCCTCTTTTCTTAACCAAGCCCAAACACTAAGCCTTTTCTCCTACACCCCTAAATTTTCCTACCCATACGCCTCCTACCACTAACTAGTCTGACTTCACCAGATCATGCCACGTGGTAGTCCACCATTAACAGATTGAACCACCCAGATGATGCCACATCACTGATCCTTTCACTCACTAGTGAACCAATCAGAACACGCCACCTCAGCCCTAACACATGAGCATAATCTTCTACAAAGAAACCCTAGCCGCCGCTCTACCGTGAGCCGCCGCTCTACCGTAAGTCCCTGAGAAACCGCGCCGTCGCGCCGCTCTGCCACCACCAAATCGTCCTCCTTTCTCGCCGGACAGCCACCATCATCAATCTCCTTTCTCGCCGACGCATCAACAGACCACCATTCCCGCCACCACAACGCCTCAACCATGCCGCCGCGACACCACTGTCAACCATCAAGTCGCCGAAACCTTTCTTCTTCCTCGCGATTCCTTCTATCGCGCCACCGCAAGCAACCACCACGCTTCTCGCTCACCATCATCATCCCAAACGGATCGCAAGTCGCTACCCAAAGCTGCCACAGGAACGACCATCACAGGGCCTCAATCATGCACCATTTTACTCCGCCACACCTGCAAATCTCGAAATCCCGAACACGAATGGCATTATCTCCTTCGCATAACCTGCACTCAGAAAACCAAGAATCAGAAACGCAAAGACGAGCAGCTAGCTATACATGGTTCTCTCCATCGGCGCAGGAGCAAAAGGGGAAGCCCTTTCCCCGATTTGAAACCCTAAGTGTGCGGAAGAGAGCAGCCATTTGTGAAGCCTTGATTGATGCGTGCAAGCTGGGTCAAAACTGGTTAAAGCAGGTCAACAAGTCTCCTCGGGTCAAAGGTGGTCAAACAGGGGTCTTTCTTGCAATTTTAGAAATTAAAATGGGGCTAAAGTGCAGATAAAAGAAATTTTAGGGCTTATGTGTAATTTTGGAAAATTTAGAAAAGCTAAAAGATAAAATTCAGTTGTTGAATTAATTTAATTTGAGAATATCAACAGAAAATATCTTCCAAATAATGTTATAATTATCTAAATCTTTTAGTTATTTGGAAGATATGAGATAAAAGATTCTATCAACTGAATATTCAGAGTCCAAGGCCATTCAAGCCCTATATAAAGAGACCCAAGGAACTGCACTTCATTCATTCATTCTCTCATACTCCTCTCACTTTTCTTTCATCTTGTATTCAACTCCATTCAAGGAGAGCTAAGCATCTAGGGCTATTCTGCTGTAATTCCATGGTGGATTTTGAGGTTTGATTGAGTTAATGCAATTGTTTATTTTGATTATTGCCTTAAGTTGTTCTCTCTCTATGTCTTTCATCTCTCTATCTTGTTAAAAGTAAAGATTTTTGCATCATAATGTGTTTGAATCTACATGCATATTGATTATATGAGTTATAGGGTTTCTAGGTTTAATTAAGAATCTACTTTGATTTAATTTAGCAACTTCCAGATGATTAAATGGTTTTTACTATCAATTGAGAATGTACTTTGGTTGGTAGTAATAATTTCAACTATAATTAATTGAGAATTTAATTTGATTGATTAACTTTTAACTTGATTAGGGGATTTAAGAATAGACATGATTGAACACAATAGAATTTGATTGAGAATGTACTTTGGTTGAATTTATTGTGAATAATCTAGAAAGGTTTTGCATTTGATTGATAATTTACTTTGGTTAAATGCATGATCGCTCTCAAATTAATTAAGAATGTACTTTAATTAATTTGAAACTTAAACAATAATTAATTGAACAATTATTCGTGAATAACCGATGATGAATCTATCTTGGAAAAGTAGTGGAATTAGCCTATTTAATCATAATTGTTTTTAAGTTTCTTATTTATTCTTTAAACATTCTTCAACCATTACTTTTATTCATAAGCATTGCATAACATTCATAAGAGTCAGATATTCGAAAGAAATTCCGTGTTCGTAGGGAGACGACTCAGGGTTACTTTAGCCCTATCTACTTTCTTGGATACTACTTGGCAATACTGAAGTTGCCTTGAAAAGTAGTATTAATTTGATAGCTTCAACGACAGCGTATCAAATTTGGCGCCGCTGCCGAGGAATACGGTTAGTATTTTGAATATTTTGATTCTTATTCTTATTTTTTTTTTATTTCTTTTTTATTTCTTTTTTATTTTTTTTATCTTTATTTTTTTTAACGCACATACATTTAATTTAATTTGAGTTATTTTGTAGTCTTTAGTCATTCTTGTTTTAGAAAAAATCTTTGTTCTTGTTTTAATTAAGAATTTCTCTTGAGAAATACTTGAGGCTAGTTTGAATACACTCTGGCTAGGAAAGACTTGGTACTTAAGTTGTCCATTTTGATGCACCTCTCTTTCCTGGGAGTGGACCCAACAAGTCTCTCTTATCTCTTATTTGAAATCTTTCTCTAAAGCTAGAACAAAAGAAAAAGAGAAGTAACAAAGAAACAACTTCAAGCAGATTGCATAGTGCATTACCAGAGCTAACCTGGGAGAATTTTATCAAATTAACCCGGAAGTCGAAAGGAATTTGCGTAAGTTGCGAAGAAGTTTGAAATTTGGGTGTTCTACTGAGGGAACACTTCTTACATCTGAAGCCATACCACCTTCATTATCTCTAGTTATAAACATATCATCCAATCTTTTACCTGATCCTAACCCAAACAATATGGCACAAAGAACCATCAGACAGTTAGCCACCTCCCACAATACAGCTATCCGAAGTAACATTGAATACCCTAATGAGGAGTGGGAGTTGAGACCTGACCTGTTACATGCCTTACCAAAGTGCAATGGGTTATCAAGGGAGAATCCACACAAGCACTTGAGACAATTTCACATGTTGTGTGAAAATTTTAGATCTCCCAGGATCACAATAGAGAGCCTTAAAATGAGAGCTTTTCCATTTACTCTTCAAGGAGCAGCTCAAGATTGGTGGTATTATCTCTCTGCACATATTACAAATTGGGAAACTATTGAAAGACTCTCTCTTGAGAAGTATTTTCCTGCATCTAGATTATTAGCTATCCGCAGAGAAATTCAAGATATAAGACAAAGAGATAAAGAGAATCTTAGTGAGTATTGGGAAAGATTCAAGAAACTATGTTCTTCATGCCCTCAACTCCAAATGGAAGATTTTATTCTAAGCTTTTATTAAGGCTTAATTCCTACTGATAGGTCATGGGCAGATGTTGCAAGCGGAAGATCTTTCTTAGACAGGTCACCAGAAGATGGTATAGATCTAATAGAACGGAAGGCAGTAGACAATCAATAGTATGGCACAAGAGAAAATTCAGTGACTTTGTTGAAGGGAGTGCATGAAATTGATAATGGTGCAGTTGATGGAAAGAGGATAGATGAAAGATTGAATAAGTTAGAAAGCAAACTCGACGAGATTGCAAGTTTGTTTAAAACCTCAACTCCAAAAATTGCTAAGAAGTGTGGAATTTCCATTTCAACTAACCATTATACTGATGAATGTCCTAGCTTGGTGGAAACCACTGTGGAAAACCCATCTCAACCTTTTGTTGCAAACATGATTGGAGGAAATAGACCATACCAGAATTATCATGACTCATCCTCCAATAGGTATCAACAGAATAAACAACCTTATGTTCCACCTCAACAACGGCAGCAACCTCAACCTGAAATTTCACTACAAGATTTCATGAAAACAATACTTGAACAAAATTCAGAAATCAAGAAATCAATTGTAGAGTTGACTTAGAGGGTGGAAAAATTAGAGGCTAAGGAGTCAAATAAACTACTTGCACAAACAATGATCAACCCGCAAAATGTAAGGGTTATTACTTTGAGAACGGGTAAGCAAGTAAAAGGCCCTGAAGGAGCCCAAGAGGATGAAGATAAGGAGAAAGAAGGAGCGCAAATTGATGACAATGGAGGACCAAGTGAACCATCACCTGAGACTGCCATTGATAAATCCAGGTTAGTATCCTCTAACTCTTCTTCTAAAAGTTCTTCTTCATCTTATTCTCCACCTCCTCCATATCCAAATCGGTTGAAACCGAGAAACAAAAAAATGGAGGAATTAGACCAAGAGATCTTAAATACTTTCAAAAAGGTGGAGATCAACATTCCTTTACTAGATGCTGTAAGGATCCAAGTATGTTTTCTGTTCCATGTGTTATTGGAAATTCAAAGTTTGACAATGCCATGCTAGATTTAGGGGCTTCCATAAATGTGATGCCTTTATCAGTGTTTACTTCTCTATCTTTGGGACCTCTTAAGACTACTGGTGTGGTCATTCAACTGGCCAACCGTAGCATAGTTAACCCTGCAGGTGTGCTTGAGGACGTCCTTGTCCGAGTAGACAAGTTAATTTTTCCTGTAGATTTCTATATCTTGGACATGAAGGATGATGAAGGAATCAGTCCAACAACTATTATCTTGGGAAGACCTTTCATGATGACAGCACGAACCAAGATAGATGTGCATGTAGGATCATTGACAATGGAGATAGGAGACGAGAAGGTGCGGTTCAACATGTTGGAAGCTGGGAAGCACCAGATTAAAGATCATTCTTTGTTTTGTATTGACTTATCAAGTGATGTTGTAAACAATTTTTCTTTTTCAAATATGTCGTGCCTAATTTTGGACGAAAAAGGAAACTGTAAAGCAAGTGATATTGAGGACACGGTATTAATAGATGATACCTCTGTGGCGTTCGAGTGTGTTGTTGAGGTGGCTGAGATTACCTTAGGCAGTAAAATTTTGTCATCTGTGTTGCAGCCACCCATTTTGGAGTTGAAACCTTTAACACTCCATTTGAAATATGCTTATCTTGAGAGGGATGGGAAACTCCCTATTATTATATATGCATTGCTTACTGATGAGCAGGAAAAACATCTATTACAGGTTATCAGAGACCACAAGAAAGCAATAGGCTGGACTTTAGCAGATATCCCTAGTATTAGCCCTTCTTTTTGCATGCATAGAATACTTTTGGAGGAGGATGCTAAACCAGTGAGACAACCTCAAGGAAGACTAAATCATAAACTGATGGGGGTTGTAAAGAAAAAGGACATCAAGTTGCTACAAACAGGTCTTGTATATTCATATTATGACAGCACTTGGGTGGGCCCTATCCATGTGGTTCCCAGAAAATATGGAATAACAATGGTCAAGAATGAAAAGGACAAGTTGACTCCTATTCAAGACAGAAGTGGGTCACATAATGTAGTAGTTGACCATCATAGTAGGATTGAAAAGGGAAAAGATAACATTCCTATCCAAGATGACTTTTCCAATGAAGTCCTACTAGCATTCCTTCCACCGTGAAGGAGGTAAGTTCCCTCATACTTTTTCTTTGCATTTTATATATAAGGCATACATTGAGGACAATGCATAGTTTAAGTGTGGGGGTGTGGGGAAACAATTAATTTTGTTCCCTATTTTGTTTGTCTATTTTGTTTGTTTTTAATAAATATTTGCATTGGATTTGAGAGTTTGAATCAGTAACTTGAATGATCATGAATTCAAGGAAAAAAAAATGAGTCATGTTGATATGAGTTGATTGCTTTTATGATTTGCTGATTGAGTTGACTTGAGAATTTCCTGATTAAATCTTTTGTGAAAGAAATTTGAAACCATGTGAGTTTTGGGCTTAATGTTAAGGATGGAACACCATGTGCCATACCTATTTTGTTTTGTGTGATTTGCCCATGTTTTGTTGATACTCTAATAGTTAGCTTGATTCTATGTTGTGCAACTGAGGTGAATATGCATGATTTGATATGATTGAGGCATTTCTTGTTTTAGCTACTTGGCCAAATAAACTTGTCCTAACATTAATCCATTGGAACCCTCTTTGAGCCTTAAGCCTATTTTTCTTGTTTCCAGTCATTGTCAAATAAAAAAAGAAGAAAAATCATATGTTCCTTACCTTAGGAAAGAAGAAGGAGTAATGGATTCTGTTAGAAGTAAAGTGAGGAATAAGTGTGTGGGTGACTACCTCACCTACAAAATAACAATAAAAAAAGCAAAAAGGAAGATGAAAAGTTCGAGTTTTAAAAAGAAAAAAAAAGAAAGAAAAGAAGAAGAAAGAAAAGTAAATCTTCCTTAAAAGAGAAAGAAATAGATTTATTTTTTAAATCAAGTATCATTACTCTTTCTATATCAATTTCAAAAACTCATAAATTTCAAGAAAATTCTCTACCTTTGCCTTGGCCTCAATAAAACCTTAAAAAGCCCTCATGATCAATAATTGCATGTTTTTTGAAGTATGTGAATGTTAGAATCTTGCTAAATATCAAGGGTGTCTACTTTCATGGGAATTTTGAGTGTAAACACAAGCCAAAAACACTTGAGAGAGTTGGGGAGAAATAGATACATTTTGACTTGAGTGTTATCTTTCATATTTGATTTTCTTGGGAATTCGAAAAGGTTAACTCATGTGTGAAGAATAGAGTGATTTCATTTGCATGTCCTTGCCTAAATGATTGATCTATGTCCGGTGTTGTTCATTGATGGACAAATTTATGAACACCAAAATATGATGTCACAAACTTGTTTTTCAATCGGCAAGTATGACCGAATCGTTCAAGTAATAAACTTGGTAAGACCAAGTATCGTTCTTCCCAAAGGACTCACGGCCTAGTTTAGTTGTGTGGTTTCTTGATTAACTAAGACTTAAAGACGAAATATTTGGATTTTATATGCAAAAGACGAAATTTAAATATGTATGCATGAAGTTTTGATCAATGGCAAAAAGCAAAAGATAAACACTTTCAATGAAATCTATGTATGAATATGTTGTTGGGGGTCAATTTCATC
Organism: Vigna hirtella; assembly: GCA_027742795.1. Lineage (NCBI taxonomy): Eukaryota > Viridiplantae > Streptophyta > Magnoliopsida > Fabales > Fabaceae > Vigna > Vigna hirtella. Next base: position 2,347 of record JAHCHA010012347.1, on the reverse strand, counting down.
TTATCCACTCTCATATATTTTAGGAATTCAACATTCAAATCATCATTGTTAATGCCACTCTCTAAAGTACCTTTCAAGAAGGCTTCTCCCCAATCACGAGTTCATACAATTCCTAGCATTCCTAATGATCAGTTCATAAGTGCAGGAGCTTAACGACAACCAATATAATATTGGGAGAAATTCCCGGATCTAGACTTCCCCGTACGCGCCCGTATCGACAAAACCAATAATCATGCATCGAATGAGTTAAACAATGCAAGCATTAAGCAAAGAGGAAAAACCCTAACTAATGATAAAAGAAAGCATAGGTCTTAATTAAAAGAAGTAAAAACAAATTCCATATATGAGAGCTTCAAAAGATTACATTGATTCCCCAACAAACATACAGAGTTTAGTTCACCATATTCATGGTGAACCTAGATGAATAACAATGAAAGAATGGAAGATAAAACCCTAGAAAGGTGAAGAGGTAGCCTGAGCATCCAAGATCCTCCTTCAAAGGGGTGGAAGAGAGAGTGTTTGCTTCGTTTCTGCCAAAGATACCAACCCTAGGAAACCCTAAAGCTTATATACTATTCGTAAATTACAGAAAATTAGGCCCAAGCCCAAAAATAGTGCCGCTCAGCGGTAAACTACCGCTCAGCGGTAAGTGCGTGAGACGTTTCTTCCCCTCAGCGGCCATTTTGCCCCTCAGCGGATCTCCCGTAAGCTCCTGAGTGCCGCTCAGCGGTAAACTGCCGCTGAGCGGTAACTTCGGCTTCTCCTTTTGCACTTTTTGATGTCTTTTCTGATTCCATCTCTCTCCTTCTTCACTTCTTTCACCAAATTCACCTTAAAACTTGCACAAAAACACTGAAATCAAGCATAAACCTGTCTAGCTCTCTTATTTCTGAAAATATGGATAAAAGCATGATTTCAAGCTAGTTTCTAAGTGTAAAGGTTGCTTTTAGTATCAATTTTAAGCATGAAAATAACAGTTTTTCAACTGTTATCATAACCCCAAACTTAGAACTTTGCTTGTCCTCAAGCAAACAAGATGTGACTCAATCTTCTACCAATTCATATGATGGTTCACTTTTTCAAAAATCTTCTTTTCAAGATAAGTAAATACTTCAATCAAACTTATGACCAAGAGTTCAATCAAGATGTGCACATGCTTTAGTGTTCACAAAGTCATTTAAATTCCAACAAATGCTATTTTTCATGAATGATCAATCAATTAAGCATGGATGTTCATGTGCTTATGGAATATTTCCTCACTAGGTAAAGTGTTTCACTCACACACAAGTGTATAAGAGGTAATCACTCATTCACTCCACTATCACAATGTCACATGAATCAACTTTGCCTTTCATTTTACCACAATCAAAAACATTCACAAGCATGCATCATCAAAAGGACTTTTCAATGGCTTATAATGTGGCTGGGCTAACAAGAAAATTGGTTTTTCTGGATCACAAAATCCTTGAGTTAAGAAAATCATAACAACACAATTATTCTTATTTTTCCCAACTTGCCTTTGCATTGAGCTTTGCCTTTCTTTTCTTTTCTTTCTCTTTTTCTTTTCACATTCTTATTTCTTAGCTCTTAGCTCAATGCTTTTCCTTTTTCATGCTTTCCTAACAACCCCAAACTTGAACATTTAACAATACCACACAAGATTTTCTACTTAACTCAAGGTAAAGCTTTTCAATAAGGGTTTTCAATTTATGTTCAAGGCTAAGGGTTCAAAGGATAGAACACAAAGTGTTCTCTTTTAGTGGGCTAATCTTATGAATTTGGCCAATAAAAAGGGTTCCAACAAACGGCCTTAATCACATGATGCAAAACAAGCAATTTATTCAATCATAGAAAACCTGGGCAAAGTCATTCATGCTTTCAAAGCACTAGCATTCAATCAATAAAAACTCTGGAGCTCAAAACCTCACATATAAGCTCATTCACATTTGACATACACATCCTGCCTAATTTCACAATCACAATCATAATATCCTGCATTTGTTCACAAAGCTTGTGAATCACCTGTATAAGCATTTTAATGTGCACATCATCTCAACATCAATCAATCAAGAAGCATCATCAAGCATTACTTATCAAACAATCACAGTTAATATCAAACCATCACACAAACCAGGTTTCCAATAAAGTACATCATAAAGTACATCAAACCCTAATCTAAAAATAAATAATGCTTACATAATACTGGGTTGCCTCCCAGCAAGCGCTTGTTTAACGTCACGAGCCTGACCCAAACTTTCAAGGATCAACCAACAACATCATTGTGGAAAATTGTTGCAGCTCTCCCCCTAGATAGGGTTTGAGACGTTGACCATTCACCACCCAACTT